>JAPDSC010142804.1:265806-359654 GCA_026290005.1 Latrodectus geometricus
AGGTTGAAATCTTAATTTCCCAGTCTTTTCAAATCTTTTAATCATAGCCCAGATACCATTTGTAGATATTGATCCACATTCTTCTTTATACAATGAAATTCATGAATTACAACAGAAGCATTCCTCTTGTTTTCCTATAATAGCTTCACCAAAAGAACATGTTCAGTTAAAGTGACTGTGTTATTCATTAGGGGATAGCATTGATTTAAACATGACAAAGTCTGCAAATGTTTTATATCCTAACCAGTTTTGCATAGAGCCTCCTCTTCCCAAGCATACATATCTTAACATTTTTCTCCTAAACCTTCCGATTTTGCATTTCATCACTCATAATTCTTGTTCTGGATTATTAATATTTTTTCTGTTTTCTGTATTAGTTGTTTATTAAATTTCATGTTTATTACCAAAAAATCACCTCTAATGAACCTTTTTTTTTTTTTTTTTTTGAAAGAAAGTCTTGTGAATGCATTTCATTTTTAGTCCATTTACAAAATTTTGTTGTATTTTATTCACCCATTTGTACTATATTATTAATAAAGAAAGTTTAATTATAATGTTATGCTAGTACAAATTAAATTTATGTATACAGTGCTTTTAAGTTCTTAGTTTAGTACTGTTCTATATAATTTTTCTTATCATCATATTTATCATTCATTTAAAATATTTGTGTTATTTTCTGTAAATTCATTCTTCTGCTATCCCTTATCTGCGTATTGCTATACCATTTTTGTATATTTAATACACTTAGAACTTTATGAATTTGCTGATATGGTATTGTTCTAATCAAATAAAATTGTTAATTCATTGTAATTAATTGCTATTAATTATATACGCATGCCAGTATGCCAAAGAGGAGGGGGGATATCCTAGGTGTTTAAAAACAGCTGGTTCAGAAAATCAAAAATGTTGGTGATGTGTTCATAAACTCCAATGTCTAATAGTTTTGGAGAAATGCTTAATATCCTTTGGGTATTGTAGTTTATTTATTTTTCTTATAGTGAGGACAATGAATTATTTAATTGTAATATTTTTATTTTATCCTGTTCTCAAATTTTAAACTTAATTTATACTATGCAATTATTTTAAGATTAATATCAATAAACTTAACTTCCTATTTTGATTTAAGTCTAATTATTATATACTATTAGTTTCTAATTTATTAGGTTCTATTAATAAAATGAAATACTTTATAGATGCTTAAGCCAATGACCAGTGCTTCTTGTGCATCATTTAAAACTTAATAATTATAGCTCTGCTTATAACCATAACTCTTTGGCAATTAGCCTAATTGTTTGTATTGGTAACAGGACATCTATCCATATATATTTAATCTATTTTATAGAGACTGACATAATCACCTGTTATATGTACAGTCAATTTAAAATGAAGCTTATAGGAATTTTTTTATACTTTTATCTTATTTTGCTTTTTTTCATTTTTCTCTTTTTATTCCTTAAATTTTGAGAATAATAAAATGAAAGCATCTATTTGCTCATACCACTGTTAATTCATAAGAATTCACATAGGAGCTAAAAGTTTTACTCCAGGAAATCCTATAAACATTTAAATGGTTCTCAGTTCAGGCGTTTTTGGATGAAAGCAAGTATTTCGATTTTGTTGTGACTTGAGTTGTTGCTGATATTTTGTGAACTATGATTAATCGTAAACTTAATAAATTACATTTTAAATCCTTTAAAAATAGTTAACTTCTAATTTCTATGTATCAATACATTGTTTAAAAATGCTAATTTTGCTTATTGTATAGTTTGTAATTGTTATTTCAATATCTCTTTGGGTGAACAATTTGATGAATCATGTTAAATCATCTTGATGTATCATGTCAAAAAAATGTATGTTTTGGTGATAATGTCAAAGATCCAAAACATGCATAAGGAGCAAAAAGTTCTAAAATGCATATTTATTTTGCCCAAGAAGTTACTAGGTCAGAACTATATAGTATTTCCTTTTGATAAAGCACATTATACCAATCTCAGCATTGCTGATCATACTCCTGACTTTTAAATAGCTATTTTCTTAAGAAGTAATGTATAAAAAATTTATTTTTAAAGTTAATTCCTAAGGTCAACAAAGAAAAAAAATTATTTTAGCTACTTTTTTATTAAATTTGGCAATGTCTTTATGAAGCTAGTGTCGATACCTTTAATCCTGTTTGTTTATTTAGTTTACTGCTTTGATTATTTTTATGCTTCAATGAATTTCGATTTTAAAATAAGAAGATTCTATGTTGATGCTCTACCAACTTTACCATTCCAAAACAATTTTTCATTTTAATGTATTGCAGAGAAAGTTCTCTATAAATAATTTTCATTCATTGTCTTTATATTAGAATTATATTTCTCTCTCATATACACTCTTACTAATTTATTTCAAACCCACAAAGTTGAATTTTCTAAAGAAGTAATAAACTCATTTATAAGATAATAAAAATGCATAATTAACCAAATAAATAATTTAAGAATGTAAGAAATGTAAAAATAGAGAACTGTTGATGCATATAGATGGCATTTCTACACAATAATATAATTTTCTTTTATATAAAGCTAAAATTAATTAATTAATATTTGAAAAAGCTGTTTAACATCAAGTGTCACCCTCAACAAGTTTAAAAAATGTATTTGAATTTTAGAGTATGAATAAAAAGGATTTTATTAACATTTGAAAATTTGAGCAAGGTTAATAGAAAGATTATGAACTATTTGTAAGAATTGAAAAAGAGGTGCAAAAAAAGTATTATGGATATGCTTGGACTAAAGTTTTTGCTTTCATTAAAGAACTAGCATAGGAAAAAAAAGCAAATTTTGCTAAACTCTTTCAGATTTCATCATTTTCTGATACATGTAATGGGAATAATAATAATTATTCAAAGTTGTGTGTGTACCCAATTATCTTAAATTTTTTCAATTCCATTAACAATTCATTTCAAATGTGTATATTGTTATTTCACATTTTAACTAGAGATGCAGCAGGAAAAAACATAAGCACTTTATTTTTAAAAGAATTTGAAAGATTAGAAGTCACTTTTGCATATTGTAGTGCCTTTGGTGCTGATAATACAACAGTAACAAAAGGAGAGAAAATTTAGAAATTATTGTCTGCTGTTGTCATTTATAGTAAATCTCGCCTGTGGAAAAAGATGCTACAATCATGAACATTTAAAATTATTGAGTTATCATTGAAATCCTTATTATTTAAATCAAAGTCTCCCCCCCCCAAAAAAAAAAAATTAAGAATTATGTGATGAATATACTCACAAAAATTTTTTAAACATCATGCTGGGTTTTTCTACAAAAAATCTTCAAATGCTCATTGGTCAATGAGGTCTTCTTTCAAAATATTTTCATGATATAGTTAAAGTTAAAAAGTCTACTTGTTAGGAAATCTAATGTTCAAAATTCCAATAATAGGAGGTAAAAACTTTGATGTGTGGATGTACAATACTTGAAACCCAGTTTAAAACAAAAAAGATATAAAATAGAGTGAAATAAAACAAAAGATTATCTTGGTTTTTTGATAAAGATATTAAATTAAAATCTCAAAGTATGACTAGGAATGAGAGCCTATATGTTCTATTATCTCCTATAAATAAAGCTTATGGTCTTCATTCCTTTACACTGTGAGGGCATTTGAAAAGTAAAATATTTAGTTAGTCTAGTGATCCACAAATCTATCAACATAAAGATATTATGTATACCTCCTCAAAGAACTATTAACTAAACTTGTCAAGCTATACATAATTAGAAGTATATGCATATTTGAAGTAGCTTATCACTTATACAGTAACAAAAAATAAATAAATAATAAAACTTATTATTTAGTTATAGGAAATAATACATCTGATATTGTTCTATCACTATGATGATGAAAAGAAAGTTTTTTCTTGATGTTTGGAAATATTTCATGAATTATGATTGTTGCATTTTAAACAAATCCTTTAAAATAAGATCATCCATATATGGAGAATGATGTGAAAAAATGAATGATTTTAGTTTTTCAAGTTTGAGATACTTCATTCATGTTTCCATTTTTCCTGCCAATTAAAGATAGTGAATCTAAAAATTCAGTCTTGCATGAGCTAGAGAACCAGTTTTCTTCACTACAAACTGAAGACTTATCTAAGTTAAAAACTGAAAATTAAAAGATTGGTTTTATATTAGTCAAATTTAGAGAATAATGCCTTTATGATTGAAACCTCATACCAACACAGAATATGAAAGAGTTTAAGCTTAGGGAAAAAGAAACAAGATGATTTTAGAAACTAATAATAATTTTGAGAACTTGCTTGTGAAATTCTTAACTGATGAATTTTATTATAAACTAGAGTTTATTAAAAAAGCCTAAAAAGCCACTGTTACATGATTTAATTATTAAATAAAATCTTAGATATAAACTTATTTAAACAATAAGTATTTTTATAGAATTGTAAATATTATAACCTAGAACTTTATTTAATTGTGAATATGGTTTTAATTGTTAACTTTTCTTCGATTTAGAAGCTACTATAAATATGTAACTTAATTTTGATTTAATTTATTTATTTTTATGATGAAATTATTGAAGCAAATATTTCTGCAGACAATTTATTTTCATTGTGGGATGCAACATTATTTTTGCTTATTATCTTTAATTTTCAAAATTCATAAATGATAACATTTTATGAATGTATTCTAGATTCTATATATTTTTTAGCTCTAGTAAAGATTTATTTTAATTAATAAATTTTTAGTTGCACTAAATTCTTCATAGAATCTAGAATACATTTATAAATTGTTATAATTTATTTTTAATGAATAAATTTTTAGTTAAATAAATTTCTTGAAATAAACATTTTAAATTAATTAAAAATGTAACATTAAAGTTTAGTAATTAAAATTTGAATTCAGAAAATATGTTTAGTAGATGTGCATAGTTTTAACATGTGAAAAGTTTTACTGAAGCACTTTTTCAGTTTTTTGGTTTGTATGTATTTGGGTTATTCATTGTAAAATAGTTTTCATACAGTCAGTTATTTCATAATATTCCTATTAAAACATTATCATAGAAGCTGTAAAATTTACTGCAATTAAATAGTTATTAATTGTATGTTACAATTAACAACTATTTAATTGAATCTTTTATGTAGTTGTCATCCTTTATGTTGATTACAACTGTTTAATTTTGTCTTTTTATTAATTTTTTGGTAATTATACCAGTTTCCAAAAGTAAAAAAAATCGCAAAAATACTAACAACGTTTTCAAAAAATACAACAATTTGAATAGATAATTAAGTAACTGGTGCTGAAAAGATTACAATATGCATAATAATGGTGGTGCTATCAGAATATGTTATTGATAAAGTGCATAAAATATGAAAATAAAGCTGCATTTCTTTAAGAGTTTGCAATAAATATTCTTGGTTACAATAGCAATTTCCTGTTATTTTTCTAAAGAACTGCAATGGAGATCTATATTAAGACTTGAGGCAGAAAAAATCAAACAAAATTTGCTAGATGAATAAATAAGATTTCTGTTGCTCATAGGCTTTAGCAAAACCACAGATTTTGGAGCTAGATAGTTCAGCCAAGGTCAATTGTATGCTATTGGGGGTATCTATCATCAATATTTATTGTCATTTACACAAAGACATAGAGAGGCAACTGTATTTCTATTCAAATCATCCTCTATGAAAGCTTTATAAGAATGTATCTAAGTCAAGCATGCATAAAAAATTCAATAAAATAATCTGTCTGAGATGCGGTTAGCCATTTGCATTCCACTCACATCATGTTATAGTGCACAATATTTGAGATAGTCCTATGAACATAGTCACAAGATGGTTTATTAATGGAAGACTTCTTTTTATGGATAAGACTCAGTTTAACAATCAAAACTATTGTAGGTACTCTTTTCTGTGAATCAACCTGAAACTTCCTATAATCCACACATACGTGAAAGAGATTCTTATGGATCAGCCATTTGGGGTGATATCTCTTTGGATGGATGCACTGATTTCCTTCTCTTTCAATGACCCATCAATGTTTATACTTATGGATATGTAATCTCTGTTGCTTATGTGTGTTCTTATGTCAGGGTAATTGGTGATGATTTCTTGGTACAAGGTTATTTCTTATATGAATGCTTTATCTTGAATACTTGCATGTAAATATAACATTGATTGTTTGCATATGAGTGCTTAATTGATCATTATGAAGGCTTTATTTAGATTTTCACAATGTCTTCATGAAGAATCACTAGTCATATTCTCAACTGCATTGCAAGAATAATTGCTTTTACTTCCTTTCAAACTCATAGACTACATAATTTATCGTATCACTCATTAAAGTATTGCTTCTAGAAAAGTTTATGCTCTATGTTAAAGTAACTCTGCTTACACTAAACTGACATATCAGGTTTGTTTATTTTTTATTTAGGCTAATTTCTATAATACCATAATTTGGTAATTTCTTTTCTATCTATTTTGTATCTAAATATATATTATATACTGATAATATGTATTTAATTAATATATATTATCAGTATATATTATATATTTATACACTGTAAAAGTATTAAATATATATTATATACTCAGTGTATTAAGTTAATTTCTCTAAATTTCATTTCTAATTATTTAAATAATAAATATTTTTGTGATTTATCCTTAATTTTTGGAAATTATTGTAGATATTTTATATATATGGGACTTTTTTTTTAAGAATATTAGAATCTTTAATATATCTTTTGACATTTTTTCTTTTTTATAAGTAAATAAAAGTATAACTTTTTCTTTAAATAACTTCCTTGTTTTATTTAAGTGATTTTTTGAACTGAATGCATAAATTATCTAATGAGTATATATTGTATGACTTTTTCTATTGGTATTAAAAAGTCATAAAATATTTAGAACTTTCATAAAGTTTTTGTAAATTTTGTATTGTTAAGTGTTTTCCTATTTCTAGGTTTTTCTTTGGAGTTAAGAATAACATTTCTTCTTCAAATGCAGAAAAATTTAAATGCCTGATTAATTATTTTAGACGAATTACATCTGAAGGTAAAGTGATCATTTATTTTATATTTTTCATGCACTTCAGTTTGTAAGTTTTCCGTATTGTGTTACTATTTTTTTTTTTTTTTCACAAATAAAATTTTTATTGTGCTTATCGTAACTAAAAATTGCTTTATTTTAATTTTTTAATAATCACGATCGATTAATTTTTCATTTTAATTTAAATGATCTATTTTTGCGAATAATTGAATGAAACACTTTATTGGTAACATTGTTTAGAACACTATCAAAATTGTGGAAACACTCCAGGAATCCTTTATTAAGTAATATGCTGAATTCCCATTTTCATTTTTAGCACTTAAAAAATCTTGGATTCTTTTGGGAATTGAGTCTCACAAATACTAAATAATTTAAAAAAAAAAAGAAAAAAAGTATTTTTTACTGAGGTATAGTAAAAGTTTTTAGAGAAATCCCTATGGAAGATATTGGTTCTGGATTGAGCACACTAAAATAGACTATAACACCATATTGAGATCAGAGCACTATGGTCCAAGTTAAATGTTTCACTTCATCCTTATGGTTATCGATAAATTAATGAAAATAATCATTGTCTAAGACAATGATTATTTTTTATGGTTGGATAAATCCTGTTGCATGAATGAGGGGGGGGGATGAATAGAAGAATGTAAAATTTTTCAGTATTATCATCCTGAAAAATTCTATTTTCTGCTGGAAACAAAGTCTATATAACGAGATGTGCATGATATTGTGGAACCTCGTTTAACAGGTATAATTCATTATAGAATCATATTCATAAAGTGTAACACTTGTTACGTTAAGCAGATATAAATTAATGTGAAAAATGACAATGCATTCCACGTGATAAAATACTCACAAAATGCTATATATAGCACTGATTCAATGTAAATTAGTTACACATTGCTAAGAAAGTGAATCATCTTCATTTTTTCTTCCACTGCAGAACGAATCTAGCTGAAATGCAAAATCAAAAAATCGAATAATTATGGTACATACCTTATAATTTTTTTCTCAATCTGTGACAGCATTGTAATAATCTTTGACAGCATTCTCTCATTAAATTTGCAGTGCACTTGTAACTTCCTAATTAGAGTTATATTTCTCAATGTAAGATACTACAGTTTCGCATTCCATATTTGTATTTCTCTTATTACATCAGAAGATTATCGGTTTTTAGTTACGTCTTCCTACTCTGACAAGCTTTCCTCCAAAATGTTTTGCTGTCAAACACAATGTAACTTATTCCTTTTAGTACCAAATTATTTGATAATTTTTATGCCCTTGGTATGATTTAATTTGTTGCTATATGGATTAATATGTAAAGTAGTACATTTATTTAAAAATAGTGATATAAATAAAATAACATATTCATGATGTAAATATAGTTTTAAAAGCAGCATTAACAAAATATGAATAAATATATTAATGTTACAAGATAGCTTCTTAAATTCAGATGATGAATCTGACTTGTCTACTATAACTTCATCCAAATAAGCAGGTAATGAATTTCACTTGTCAAATGTACTGAAAGGTATAAACTCAGTAGTCAATTATTCACTATTCTTTACCACAAGCTCTATGATATCACTCTTATCCATCTCCAATCTCATTATAGTGACCAAATGCATAATCTTGTTAATGACATGTTCTACGGGTACTGTCTTGAAACCTTTATTTGGCAACACTCTCTGGCCAAAGTTTCTTCCAAGTAGAATTTAGGGTTCCCTTGGTAACTCTTTCTAATGTTTTGCTGATTATCTTGATGCTGGAAATTATGAGAAAGCGATTTTTCTGAAACTCTCTAAGAAAGAAGTTGGTGGTCAAGATTAGAAGAACTAAATCAAGTCCATGAAATTGTGCTATCTGATGAATTCCAAAATTAAAAATGGGTTGTCAGTAAAGTCCTGCCTGGAGAGGCTCAGACATGCAAGAATGTGTTCAAGAGAAGCCTCTTCCATAAAACACTTGATGCAGTCTTCAAATTGCTTAGATGATGGTTCTGCTATCGGTGCTGATTGTAATGCTGGTGTGGATGTTTAATTTTGTAACTTTAGACTTAGTTGTGCTATTGGTGCAAATTGCACCAACTGTAAGGCTGAAGTAGCTGCTATACAAATGACTTTGACTGAAATGGGAAAGGGTGATCTAAATATCATGATATTTGTTTATTCACAATCCATTGTAAAAGCTATCACTTCCATTATGTTATCTAACAAGGAACCAGTCCATAGCTGCCTACTTGCAATTGATGCTTTAACGACTCAGGGACGAAATATTGTCCCTCAGTGGGTCCTGAGTCACTGTGGAATCACAGGAAGTGAAATTGCAGACTTTTTGGCCAAGAATGGCTCCAACCTTCCACATCTCGATCCATCTGTTTACACTCACAAGTTAAAAGAATCATCTATTCTAGATTTAAAGTGCATCTTAGAGGGGATTTTAGGGATGTGGTGGAGGGAAAAAGTTGGAGTGACTTGATGGAAAATCCCATTCCTCGTGACCTGCCCAGATTTGTTGGTGTCGCAAACTTTAGAATTAAAACAGGACATGACTACATTTTAAAACATTTACACAGATTTGTTTTGGCAGACACCCCAAATTGCTCACTGCATTGCCTTTGACATGTCTGGAGATCACCTGTTCTGGATTTAATGACATAGCAGCTGTAAATTCTGCTAAAAATTTTTCTCACTTTGTTTATCTGTCAGAACTGTTTTCGGCTGCATGTCTCAGACAAACAGCAGTCATGCCAAAGTATGGTATGAGATAATAAAAAAAAATTAAATTGCTTAGACCCCTCAGAAAACTTCATAGTTTTAAGGTGTTCACTGAGGAAACAAGTAAAAAGTGGTTTGATCTTGTCTACTGCATACAAGAACCAGAGAACCCCCTGGGTTACTGCTCTTATACCAGTGATAAATTGGAGGAAGGAGCCATATGGTTTAAAACCGGTTCTTAGCTCTTGAAGAAATTTCCAAGTAAAGAGGTGCAGTGGGCTCAATAGCATCACTAGTGCTAGTGATGCCATTGAGCCTGCTGCCAAAGTGTCAACTATCTCATTACCCTCAATGTCATCATGAGAGAGGATCCACTGAATGTAGATCTGATGGGACAAGGAAAGGTATTTTAAGTTATTGAGTATATTTGTTCCCACACAATCCTGCACTCTATGTCAGTTAGTCAAGTGTTTGATTGAGCTTCTACTATCTGTCAAGATCCAGATGTCACAATTATGAGTGATTGGCTTGAGCATTTCTAATCCCTCATTGATGGTGATGAGCTCGCTATGAACAACATAGCAGAAATTTAGATTCTGCCTCTCGATTTTTATTTCAGGGTCCTGAGATTTGATATAGATACCACTGCCTGTACAGTGATTATCATTTTGCTGTATCTGTATACATCTGAACTGCATCCATAGGGATATTATTAATTCTTTCAAGGGTCAGTTGTCTTAGATAAACTGGAAGATCATGATGTTTGTTTACTGGAACAGCAAGATTTGTACAGAAAAATACTCCATTAAGTCCCTCAGAAGGATTCAAGCACTGTGTCAAGTGTTGCTGTTCCGCAGCATCTAAGACAATATTATTAGCATATATACGGCCAAATAGACTATTTCTTTTGAGTGTTTAATTGTTATGCCAAACCTTGAGGAAAGCAGATGTTCGGTGAGGTTGGTTTCTTCAATTACCTGAAAACAATTCTCAAAAAGGGCTTTAATATAGAGTTTTTTAAATTTAGAAATAATTTGCTAGTCCATAAGCTAGAATAACAGAGTAGCATTGTAAGGTAGAAACTGGATCTTGACATTTTTAAATTCTTCAGCTAAGCCATCTTGATAAGATGGGCATGGGCATTATCCATAACCAGTAAGACACAGAATGACAGATTCATTTAAAGCAAATATTTTGTTTACAAGACCTAACACTTCTTTGATCCACTCAATAAAAATGTCCTGTGTGACACACACCTTCTTTTTGGACCTCCACATCACATTTAGCCTCTATAAAATCCCCAAAAATTTTTCTTCTGCACTTTCATAGCTTTCAGCTTAAAATTTACATTCTTGTTTATGTTATGCACACCAGTGTATTTAATTTATAAAAAATGTTTTTATAAAATTATAAAACTAACTAATTTCTTGCTTTCAGAAAAGTCAGTGTGAACAATCTACTAATTTGAATCCTTCAAGTCATTTATTAATTTTCTTCTTAAATATACTTTACTATTTATTCTTGGCATTAATTAATTTATCAATCTCATTGAAATTCAGAGCCTACTGGCACAGTGACATTTCACCGACAGTGTCTCAGCAATTTTCCTGACTGGAATGAATCAACAGAAAATGTTAGAACAGTTATTGTGAAGTCTGATGGTACTATCGAGTCAGAAGGCTCTGGCTTGTTACAGGTATGGTTTCAAATAATTTGCTTGCAGAAAGAAAAAACCCTTAGCAACCTGCTATCTTAATGATTATTTGATCATCTTATTTAACAAGTCTTTAATCCCATAATTTTGTAATCCATTCCATCCTTGTATTGTAAAGAATATTCCATTAGATACCAAAATGTTCCAGTTGTAATTAATATACTTTAAATGGCTGTCAAAATCTTTTATGCCATCTCAAAAATGCTTACTGACAAAGAAATTAAAAATTTTTAAGATTAAAAGAATTTGAAAAAATGTGATGGTAAATATTTAAATTGAATACTTAAAATCATCTATATGTGATGAATCTTGATTGAGTATATCAATTGTATCAAAATATCTATCATTATAAGATACATTTGCATTCCCCCCCTGTTTTATGCTTAATATGTGATGCAGAGTTATCTAATGAATGTGGGAACTTTCAATTCAATAGTTGATGTATTCAATTACCTCTTTGATGTTTGCTGTGATTCTGAATCTACTTGAATGTGTTGTGTGTGCAAAACTTATTCCTAATTTCTGAAAAATGAACCCAAATCAAGCAACTAACCAAACTAATAACTAGTCAGTTTATAATTAACTTTGTTGATTATTTTAACTTTTTATCAATCATATATCAGTTATTGATTGATATATGATTAGAATATTATATATCAATCATAATATATATATATCAATATAATATATCAATTAATAACATTAGCATATTAATTGATAATAGTTTGTAATATCTAATTTAAAATATAGATGACTGACTTCGTAATGGCAATATTTAAAACTCAGTATGACACTAACTTCCTATTCATGATAAAATGTTAATATTAAGTTAGAAAGATGTAACATTAAAATACCCGGGTATTTTAAATCTTGCAACAAGAAAAACTAGTTCAAAATTGAAAGACAAAGATAGCTATCTAGACATGTTTTTGGTTAAACACAATTATTTTGCTTAAAATGTTCACAAGTAAGTTGAAAAATTTAAACTTGAAATAAATTACAGAAGATGGTCATTAGGCAATTCAACTAACTAGATGAGGTGAAAAAAAGCAAGTGAATATTCTCAAGTGAGTGACTTTAAAATCCATTAGCGAATGTTGTCTGCAGTTCAAAGCTGATCTGTTGCCAGCTTTTGACAAGCATCAAACTGTTGAAACTGGTGAGAGTGGCACATACTGCAGACTATTTTATTGATAAATATGCTTAATTCCAGATTATGCTTCAAATATTCCTTGCCTTTGTCTTTAAGTTAAAAATGAATATAAAGAAAATTGATGAAAATGTATTAGTATATGCTTTCAAATTAGCAACAGAAAATTGAATTTTAAGTATTTCTATGGTATATTATTTTTCAGGCAAACTGAATTGCCCAATATTTAATCTTTATTCATTCTTTTAAAATTTTAACTTTTTTTCAATGTGGCTGATGCAATAAAAATTTCTTTCCATCATAGTTTTATTTATCATGTAAAATTTTTTTTAAGCTGGAACTGACAAAATACAAAATTCAGAATAGCGTGATATTTTTTTTTATCACAACATTCTCCAAGCTAGTTATTAATAAGAAAAGACTTTTTAAAATTGCAATCTGTAGCTTCTTATGAATAATACCAAACAAATTTTCCATGATAGTCCATTTTAATTTTAATATTTTCATTTCTTGATAGAAATATTAGGACATAATAACTGTATTCCAGAATATTGAACTAATAATTAAAATATTTTAAGCTATTTTCTTGCTGTATTTTAAAACTAAATTATTATCAAGGTAATAAAAATCATTAGATTTATAAATAATCCTTTATTAGTGTGGTGTGGGGTTTTATAATATAGCTTGGATTTGTTTAGGAATCTATTGATTTAAGTGTTGATTAGTACTTAGAGGAATATTGCACCATTTTTTATCATAATATTTTGAAAGTTCTAGGAGTTACTAATAGAAAATATATATTTTATATTGAGCACTTTAAAATAAACCACAATGGTTCAATTATGTTAAGGTCAGGTGATTTTGTGGGCTAAAATAGATGTTTAATTTCATTATAGTGTTTATCAAATCATGATTGGACAAGTTCCGTCAAATTCATAAATACATTACCATCCAGGAAAGTTCAATCTCTGTCAGAAAAAAAAGTTTGCATCATAGGATTGATCTAATAAGCTACAATTTCTATATACTTCTTCTCAGATATTCGTCCTTTTAGCAGTATGATTGATCCAGCAAAAAGCCATGATAGGGTTGTTCTTACAGTGATTTATCCATATTAGGCTTAACAGTTGGAAGGAAACAATCACGATCATACCTTAGTGCAGGGGTTCTTCAAACATGCACCCATCCTTTTATATAAAAAAATGGGAAAGACGATTTGTGACCATATTACTTTTCCCCATTTATTAGTTCTAGTTGTGTGCGTGACACCATTATAGACAACATTATCATTAACACATGTGACATTGGCTTAGAAATTGTTCCTCTGCTATAAATATTATATTTATGAAGGTATCTTCTAACTGTAATCATTGACTGTGGAAAATTTAAATGTTGATTGAGCTCTGTGGTCATTTATGCTGTAGCTTTTTTTGCCAATTATAATATCTAAAAAGATATTGCCATTCACTTTACTGTTGCTCTTTTTTCCTGATGTTTGCTTTCTTTCCATTATTTTGCTGATTCTATATTTTATGTATACTATCATGACTTTCGACATTAATCCTCAAAAAACTTCTAATAACTGGGATGTTTAGACACATTTGCTCCATTTAAATGGGTTTTTATTTCTTAGAAAATCTGAAAGGTCTTACATTTTATGTTTTTGGAAAAAATCCAAGATTAATAAAACTTCAATAAAGTTACCAGAATATATACTCTTCTATTTCTAAAATAACAGGTAGCTATTATTGCTTACGAAACACATTCAAAAATGTCCTTTATTCACAATTACTTCCATTATTTTAATAACTTCTTATATTGTATTGTATTCTGAATATTTTCTTTGTGTATGTGACAAAATATATAACATTTTATAATTTATGTCTGTAGCTAATAAATTATTTTATTAATGCTATAATAAATTCCACTGAAGGAAGATTAGAGTATAGTCTAAATACTATTATTTATGATACATTTCTTTTTTTATTTACCAAAGACAATATCTTGATGGGCAGATGTAAGCGAGTACTTATATTTCTCTTGAAAAAAGTAAATTGTATTATTGAAGCAAATTAAGTGGAATTGTGACATTTGACTTTTCATATAGGTTGATTTTGCTAACAAATTTGTGGGGGGCGGTGTGCTAGGGAACGGATGTGTTCAAGAAGAAATTCGATTTGTGATTTGCCCAGAACTCATTGTCACTCGACTTTTTGTCGAATGCTTGGATCGAAATGAAGTTTTAATTATAAAAGGTAATATATATTTAAATTGTCAATATTTAATAACATTTTGTTGTTTTTTTTAATTCATATTATATCTCTTTTTAAATTAATTTATTAAACAGCAATTATAAATACTATGAATGTTTATTATTTTACTTTTTTTTCTCAACCTATATGATTAAATCTATTAAACATTGTCAAGAGAAAACCATTAAACTATAAATTCTAGTTTCCAACTCTAATTATGGAAATTAAGATGCATTGAACTTCACATAATTTATGGGTTTGATTTTCACTTCTGATGAGATTTTTCATTTTCAGAATCCATTTTAAACTATACATCCTGGTCAAGTTTAATTCTCATTTGCTAAATGAAATGTTTATAAATTACTTTGCACATTTATTATTTTTAAAATCACACTTAAATTCCTAATTATTGACCTTATCCACAATTATTGACCTTATTGGTCAATAATTGTGGATTCCTATAATAGAAAATAATTTAAATTAAAAATGAAGCATTTTAGTAATATTTTAAATAGAAGTAATTTTCTAATCATTATATGCTTTAATACTTTACTTGGCTTAACTATTACAAAGTACTAGTATTAATAGAAGTATTTTCATGAAATACTCATATAGCTTTACTTGATATCAGATAATTTAATTTCGTTATTGATCAAACATAATATATGTGTTCAAAGTGATGTTCATTTTTGTTGCAGGTGTCGAACAATATAATAAATATTCTGGCTACAGTGACACTTTCACCTGGGAAGGAAATTTCCAGGATCAAACTCCATGGTAGTGACATATTTTTTAAAATTAAACCACTTAAAATATGCATTTTATATTTTAAAATTTTGTTTAAGGTTAATATGTAATTAAAGAAGTTTAAGTTATTTTAAAACATACAAAATAATTGTTTTTGCGTTATACATTACTTCTTTGGTTATTTAATTAATGATCATATCTTTTCATTCATATACTATTTAAGGAGATTGATATTGAAGTACATTTTAATAGTTTTGGTTATATTAAGTGAAATTTATCATATTATTTTGATTACATTTAAAATATTGTATTTTTATTACTGAATTAGGAATACCTACCTAGTAGTGAGTTGGGCCTCCTCTGGTTTTGATAACAGTTGCCACACAACAAAGCTTAGATTCAGCATGTTTTTAAAAACGTTCCACAGGAATCACTTGCCAAATATAGGCTAAAGTGGTACGTAATTCAGTAAGGTTCATTGATGCTATGTAGTGGCCTTCCTTCTCATTACATAGACAGGTGTTCGATTCCACCAAGTAATGGAAAAAGGAAAAGTATTTTATTATTGTCTGTTTGATTTCATATATATCAGGGATGGCCAAGACGTCGACTGCGAAGGCATTTTAGGTAGCCCGCGTGACCATCACGATAGTGATCTCGGATATTAACAATTTAATTTATGACTTATGTCATAGAATTAATGAATTATTTAAAAAAAAATTTACTATATTTTTTGCTTTAAAACCTAAAACAAACTGTGCAAAGTAAGACGCTGAATTTTTCGTTTTACAGTGGAATTAAATCGAAACAATTTGATAAAGTGGGATGCTTAGATTATATCCAGTAGCCAGCGCATGATAGTGACGCGCTGAGTCGTCTAGTCTACTTGTCACTTCTGGCCGTTTCGTTTCACTTCTAAGTTAATCGTCTTACGTGGCAGGTCGCTTGCTTCCTACCGCACTGATATGAATTTGTTACAAAATGGTTGAATGTTCGAACTGTTGATACGTAACTGTTGAATTTGTTTTTCAACAACCCGTCCAAAATGACTCAGCCAGGCACTAGTGCTAAGAGAAATTAAACATATCATTTTTACAATAAGTGGGAAGATGATTTCTTTCTTGTTATGGTGAAGGAGAAATGTGTTTGTCTCATATGTAACTCAAGTGTGTCATTAACAAAAAAAGCAAACGTTGAAAGACATTTTAAAACCATGCACTTAAAATACGCTACAGACTTTCCAATGACAGTGAGCTTCGAAAAGTTAAAGTGCATGAATTAAAGTCGAATTTACATTTACAGCAATCCGTATTTACGAAACCAGGCACCAAAGCTAAAGCAGTGACATTGGCGTCGTTTAAAATTATAGAAGTTTTGATAAAGCGAAAAAAACAATTTGAAAAGATGGAGAATTGATAAAAGAAGCTTTCATTAAAGCGGGAGAAGAGCTTTTCCACGATTTTAAAAACAAATCTGAAATAATATCGCTAATAAATAATATTTCTTTGTCGCGTAACACTGTTATTGACGGACTGAAGCTATGAATAATAATTTGGAAAATTTATTAAATGACGATTTAAAAGCTTGTAAGTTCCTATCACTTCAATTTGATGAATCCACAGATATTAGTGACATTGCACAGTTATGCCTTTTTGTGAGAATGGTTTTCGAAGATATGACTTCAAAAGAATTATTAACTATAATTCCATTGAAAGGACAAACGAGGGGACAATATATCTACAATTCATTTAAAAACTTTATTGATAAGACAAGAATTCCAATATATAAATTGGTCTCTATTACAACAGATGGAGCTCCAGCAATGGTCGGGAATCGAACTGGTTTTATTGCCTTATGCAATAATGATGAGAAAATTCCCAGTTTTACCAGCTATCATTGCATTATCTATCAACAGGCATTGTATATCATTAGCATTTATAGGCATTGCATTATATATCATTAGACTTTAGTGTTCAAAAGCACTAAAGTCTAATGATATAATGCAAATTACTTTTAAAATTGTCAATTCAATTCGTTCAAGAAGTCTTCAGAGACCAAAATTTTCGGGGGCTTTTGAAAGAAACTGAATCAGAGTATGGAGATCTCTTATTGCACACAGACATGAGGTTGCTAAGCTGGGTTGCTTTCTTAAAAAGATTTCGTATTCTGTTACAGAAATAAGAAATTTTCTACAAATAAAAGGAGAGCACATTACTGAATTGGAAGATGGGAAATGGTTCATGAGACTAGCTTTTCTCTGAGATATCACTGCAAAACTTAACGACTTAAACCTAAATCTACAAGGAAAGAATAAAGGTTTACCAGACATGATGAATGCAATTAAAACTTTCAAAGAAACGATAAAAAGGTATGCGTCTCAATTAAGAAAACATGAATTGAGAAACTTCAAAAACATGGAGGAGGAGTGCATCCATAATTTAAATCGAGACTTCAGAGATTTCACTTAATACTTGTTTTGTCTGAAGAATTTGAAAGAAGATTCGCTGACTTAATTAGATTGAAAGAAATACTCAATTTTATGATATTTCCCCATTTAATGAAAATGTCAACATTGATGGAGTATCTGAAAAAATAGGACATTTAATAGATACTACTTCAGTCACGGTCTAAGAAGAAATTATTAAATTAAGATGCGATATATTTCTAAAATCTAGAGCATCTAGCGATGCTGATTTTTGAAAAGTAATTTCTGAGGAAACGTTTCCAAATTGATTTTGTATTTGAAATCATACTTTGGATCGACGTATCTTTACCAATCTGCTTTTTCAACCATGAACACCTTAAAAACTAAACATCGGTCGCGTTTAACAGATGAACATATAATTTCGTGTTAATGCATTGCAATAAGCTCGTATCAGCCACAATATGATAAACTTGTCGCAGATATACAGTGTCAAATTTCATCTAAACAAAGTGAATTGGATGGTCAATTTTTATGTATACGAATATTTTGATTATTTTCGGCTGTAAATTTTTATTTTGTAAATACAGAGTTTTTTTTATGTATATATATATATTTACAGAAAAATTAGATAATATACAATTTTACTGTTACCGAAAATAAATATATTTTATTTTTGCCATTGGTAGACTGCCTTCGATTTTTTAAATGTGGAGTAGACCGCGGATCCCAAAAGTTTGGCCATCCTTAATATATATTATATTCAATTCAATAGCCAGGCAAATACGTGTCGTTTGTAAATAATTTTTGTGATTCTAGAAGCACTATATATGAACTAATACAGTATCCCCAGTTCATAAATTATGCTCAGGGCTATACAATTTGCATAGCTTTTGCTATTTCTAATTCAGTGTATTAGAAGTTATAAATATTTTTTTAATCTTCCTTATTTTGGTTTGTTCTTAGGAATTTTTTGCTTTTTCAAGGTGTGTCAATAAATTTATTGAATTTCAAATAAATAAATACATATTTATTTAATGTAGCAAACACTTTACTTTCTTTAAGACTTGTTATATTTTCTTTACCACTTAGTATTAAACAATGTAGGTAGTGAGTTATTTACCTTATGCTACTCTCTTAGTAAGCTATAAGCAAATGAGCATTTTAAATAAATGTGCAATGATGATTATAAAATGATAAATCTATTTTTATTTTGCAGCAAAAAAAAAAAAAAAAAATTGTATTACTGAAATGCTATCAATTGGTATGAAATGAAATAGTTATCATTCTATTGATAATTCAAAACAATTTTTTAACAGAAAATATTTTTATCTCTGATTTTTTTCTGTTAGAATAATCATTAAAAAGTTCAATAAAACTTGAAAAATACTGTGCTTAATGTTGTGAAAACATTTAAATCTTGATTAAGTCCCTGCAAAATTTTCTTTGTAACATCCTTGAAAATTTTTTTAATTTGGTTTATAAAACATGCAAATAATTGTAAAGTTTGAGTCTAAATTAGATTTCACAAAAAATTTACTGTCAAATTATTTAAATTTATATTAAGAAGCTTAATGTAAAATTTTAAATTCCTTCTAAATGTAATATTTAAAATGTTATATTTGTAGATATTTTTGTTTTATAAGATTTGACATCATTTAACAAAATGCACTCATTTGGAATTAAAATCAGAAACGCTTTGATATGTTTTAACTTTATTTTTCTAAAAAAATTATAATAAAAAACAAAAAACTTCAGCCAATAATAAGTAAAAAATTAAGCAGCTTTTCAAGAAAGTCAAAACATTCATTACAAAGTATTTATCGAAATACATGAAATAATCTTGTATTTTTTTCAGTTCATCTAGTAAACATTGATTATTCTAGTGTTAAACTTGAGCAGGATTTCTGGAGTTTAAAGAATTTATTTACATATTTTTATGTGTATTTAAACTTGTAGTAGTATTATTGAGTATTGTACTACTACTCAATTGTAGTATTATTGAGTAGCAATCTTGTGGTATTTATAGTAGTTTCATTAATATGCTGTTAATAATTGTACAGAATCATGTAGCTCATAGATTAGTCATAAATTAAAAACTATATATATAAGGCATAATCAAAAATATCATAGGCATAATGTGAAATAATACAAAACTTTATAAGTATGGCAATAAATCAAATTTAATGAAGTGCTGGCCAGGTTGGAACTTCATTTAATTTTATTTTTTTGCTTTTGATTATATAGATTTATTTAATTAAATGACTCGTATTGTTAAGTTCACTTTGTTTACTAGTTGTATGTTCTATCTGCTTGTTATATTTAAAGGTTATTGTTTAATTGTATTTGTTTCAAATATTTAACAAATTATCTAAATATATATATTAAGTTTAATAATTAAACGTTTTCAAAATATATATATATATTTTATGGATTGTGTTTATGATCGAAGTGAATTGATATTTGCAGTGACAGATGGGGGAGAAGATCTACGCAAATTGTAGCCATGGATGCATTGTACTTCAGAGATACAAAGTACCAGTTCAAGCCATACTGCATTGAAAGAGAATTGAATAAGGTAAAAAAAAAAAAAAAAAATTATTAGGACTTGAGTGATGTATTCTAATTTCACACTTCAAACTATAATGATGTTATTCAGTGTTGTTTCTCACCAGTCATTACATTTAAATGTATTATTTCTTCTATATGCATATTTACATGCAATCATATATATTTTGCATTGTCATGTCTTTGTTAATAACAAAAGCGTTTTGACATTTGAAATCTTTTATAAACAATTTTCTTCATTTATTTAGTATAACAACTTTACTATAGTTATTTTGTTAATTGTAACCTTGGATAGTGTAAGAGAATTTTTTAATGATGAAATTATTGAGATATGTTCTGCCTTGCATTTTTGAAATATTAAGATAAATAATAAAATGTCATATATTTTCTTTGGTGAGTGTTAAAGAATTTAAAATCCAAATTTAATTTCAGGTGAAAGTTTGTAAATGATTTTTAGCAGTTTCAATTTCACTTTCAAATATGAAAACATTTCTTTTTATCAGTGCTGCAAAAGCTTCAGCACTCTTGAATTATATCATTTCCCAACATTCATTTCGATGGTATTCCTTTATAATCCTGACAAGGATAAAATTTAAATTGTATACAAATGTAGAAAATTTCCCCCATGATTGAATTTGTTAAACTGCAAATATTACACATTATAAGATCTGTTTAATAAATTTTTTGTTTGACACACATTCAATAATTTGTTAACTTTTTATTCAAAAAGGAAAATATTTTTATAGGCATTTTGCGGTTTTTATGAAGATGCTCATCCAGGAAATCTATCCGCAGTTGCAACAGGCAACTGGGGTTGTGGTGCTTTTAAAGGTGATCCAAGTCTAAAGTTTATAATCCAGTTAATGGCAGTTTCTCAAGCTGGTCGAGATATGTTGTACTTCACGTTTGGCAATAAATCTCTAAAAAAAGAACTGAAACAAATGTATACTTTATTTGTTGACAAGCATTTAACTGTTGGTAAGAAATTGTTTACTCTATTTAAACTTTCCCTTCACAATAGCATTCAATTTGGATTTAAGACAAACTAATGTTTGAATTGTGAGTCACTTTATAAATAAGTTGGGAACTGAATATTTCTGATTATATTTCAAGTTATTCAAAAATACATTTTACTTATAGATCAATAAAATAAATTAGACACAAGCATGCTTTATTGATTATTATAGTTAAAGCCCATCACTAAACTTAAACATCTACAAAAATATAAAATGAATACTCTTGTTCTTTAATCTGTCTAGCTCTAGGTGTAGCTTTTCAAATTCTTTTATTATACTAGATGCTTGGTCATCAATATGTATTTTGATAACCCATGATTTATTTTTTCTCTGCCTAGGTTTTAAAAATTATTTAAAGGATAAACCCAAGAAACATTAAATTCAACATTAGTAGTAATGGCAATTAATCTGATCAGTTTTATTCAATTTGCGAGTGTCATTTCTAAGATATACACATGACAGTGAAAAATGCAACACATAGAACGTACAAGTAATGTAATTTAAAAAGACAGAGACAATTGTAATGTTTATTATAAAGTGACTTTTTACATTCATGCTCAATGATTTGTTTGACTTTTATTGGTGACAATGTATTCAAGCTAATGGCACGGACTAAAAAGTACACGTGAATTGTCTCCTGTAGCGATAATTACCAATGCAAATGAGATCTAATCTAAGCCTGAAACATTTCAATGGATGAGAGATCTGAAAAGGCGACCTTCAGACAATATTTTACCAATTCATTTTGTATACAGTTTAGCTTTGTTTTGCTGATAAATGGTATTCAACATTCCCTGTAGAAAAAGCTTTGATACTAGATGTAAAACCTCACCCAGTGATACATGGATCAGCTGGCATACTGTCAACAATGATCTGCAGTTGTAGTACTGGCGTCCTAAATCATGATACTGTGTTGTTTCATGGTATGGCACTCCACAACTTAGATTTGTCATGAAGTTACCTTAATTCTTGATTCAATGGTAACTTTCCTAATAAAAGCCATGAAGGTAGATCCTGAGAGGCTTGGAGTGTCATGTTTCTTTCTTCCATAATATCTACCATTACTAATACACAATGGATGCATATAGGTGCTTACTCACAGCAATTCATTGCTTAATCTGCTTTTGTTAGTCCGATCACCATACCTTTTTCTGTAAGTGTCTTAACCTTCTACTACAACCTCTATATATATAAAACAATTTGCAACAATATTCCCAGGTGACTGAGCAACAACTATTATCGATACAACATATTTCACTTATTTTTATTTACAATTTCTGATTCGTTCATAATGTTGCATTTTTACTGCTATGCAATGCATACAAAATTACCCTTTATTTTGGCGCATTAAAAAGGAAACAGAGAAATGCTTCATTCTTGAAGAAAATAAAAGCAATTTAACATAAAAAATAGGACAAAATTGTTTCATAATCACATATGAGGAATCTCCTAAGCTTTTTAAATGCCATTTGATTATTTAAATTATTTTAATGAATGGAATTATTAAATATTTTGCTTTTCTTTTTTCAACTATTGTGAATTAGGATAGACATTTTACTATTGGAGATAATATAAATTTTCTTTTTATTCTAGAACTAAATGATAAAAAGTGTTTCCTGTTTAATGGTTATTTTTTAGCTTAGCAGTGATCCAGAATTTACTTCAAACTGTTATCTATTTTATTGACATCTATGTGAAACGACAGGTCTAAATATTACGAGTTTAAATAAGCAAGTCTTGAACTGAAACATGCCTTTTAAAATTACTTTTAATGATCAATTTTAAGATTTGTTCATTTATTTTAGGTGATCTATGGAGACTTCTACTGAGATACTCCAATAAGTCAAATATGGCAATAAATCAGCTTAGTTTGAAAAAATTCATATTCTCTGTTTTAATGGATTCCAATGTGGTTGTAGAAACAAAATATGTAAAGCAAACTTCACCAGAAGTGACTGATGATGAACAAGCACTAAGAAATCTAATTGATGCTGTTAATGAAGACAGTGACACTGAAATTGAAGATAATGTGGATATAATGAGAAGTGATCCAGGATAAAAAGTCTCATCAAATGTATAGTATTTTATTAATATTTTAAATTATTTTTTTAAAAAGTTTAATAAAAATGATTTTTACAATGAAGAGGATATATTTATATTCAGTTCACAGAGAATCACAAATTATCCAATCGCAACTTTCCTTTGTTTTCTGCAAAAAATAGTAGATCCGTCATTGCTTGCTCAATCGTTGCATCATGAGCAAGATTGTATATCTGTAAATGAGAAATTGATTATGAAAATTTTCCAAATATTAAACTAATTATAAATAGAAAATAAAACTATCACCATATAGTAAATAATTTATTGAGCAAGTAAATTTTTATATGCTGAATGTCATTGAATAATAAGTTTATTTTCAAAATGTTACCTAACTGTTCTAAGATTAACAAAATGTCTTTACCGAATTTTGATTTATAAAATTTAGTTTATCTCTGCGTTTTATAAGACTAACTGGTTTAAAAACTTTTTCTGAAGTCTATCAATGAGATTTTTTTGATATGATTGCCATCCGTCTGAGATGGGCAGCCCAATAGAATTAAAAAAAAGTCATGTATCAATACAATAAAATTTATATATGAGCAAATATTAATAAAATTGACAATTGTGTAAATAAATATTTCAATAAAAAATGCACAACTGATGCAAGAGTTTCTTAAAAATCTTTGACATGCAAATTGAGAAATAGAAAGAAATCAAAAATTTTAACTTAATTTTACTAGCCAACAAATGATTTTTTATTGATCAGTTCTCTCAATCAGATTAGCATAGCATAAATATTCGCTAAAAAAATAAAGTTGGTGGAAGAACAGTATCATACATTATTTTCTACGTCTTCATATGAATTCTTCATTTAATCTTCTATTAGTATTTGAAACATAGATCCAGTTTAAGAAAATGTATTCAGATAATTTATAGAATTTCCCACAGGTCACAGTTCTTTTCAGTTAGAAAAACATACAGGAAGGGCTTTATCATTTGTAATCCTGGTTAATATTAGGGGGACCGGAAAATTATGGAGTTTTTTTACAGTAAATTTCTTGCAAGTTTTTCTTTTTGGTGTCAATAATGTAGTCACCCTCATTGGCAACTACCTTTTGCCACCTAGTGTTTTAATTTTCAAAGCCAGATTGATAAAAATCAATTAGTTTTTCAGTAAAATATCTGGAGATGGCATTTTTCATATCATCCAAATTGTGAAATTTGTTTATTAAAAAGTGTTGCATTGAACGGAATAAATGAAAATCCATCGGCTCAATGTATGGTGGGGGGGGGGGGGGCAAAACCTCCACCCCAATCCATTCAATTTTTTCTTGTGCAGTGGGGACTTGCAAAATAACACCTTTTCTATTAATAATCACTGCATACTTTTTAACTAATGATTGAATTAGTCGACCTAATTGCTCATAATAAACATCTACATTAAAAGTTTCTCAGGATTTAAGCACTTCCAAATGGTCGATTCCACGAATACCCCATCAAAGATACAAAAGTGATTTTTCTGGATGTAAACCTAGCTTAGCAGTCCTTTGTGGCAGTTCATTCAGAGAGAGCCACTGTCTTTTGCATTTTGGAGGACAGTTCTGTACAGACCCATTTTTCATCTGCAGTGATCAAGCGATCAAAAATCAGTTCTGTATTGTACTGTCGAAGCAATATGTTGCATGCTGTTGATTGGTTAGCTCTGTTTTCTTCAGGCGGATTATGCGGAACCCAAATCTGGCTTAGCAGTCCTTTGTTTTGTTTGTTTTACCATTCTGTTGCAAATGTTCTTGGATGGTCAACCAAGGTTGGTTAAGAGTATTTGACAGTTCTTTGATTGTCTGACATGGATTTGTTTCCACTTGCACCCTTAATGCATCATTGTCTAAACTTATTGGTCTCCCAGATCGATGCAAGTCGGAAAGATCGAAATTACTTGATCTGAACTTAGAAAACCACCTTTGGCATTTACAAACATCTAAGTCACTTGGGTAAACATCACAAATGTTCTTGGTAGCAACTGTTGCAATACTACCCTTGTGAAACTCCAAAAACATGCAATGGCGGATATGAATCTCTTCTGGTATTTGGGTACCCATTTCACTCAAAATGGGGAAAGAAAATGTAAGGTTTAGGTTTTCACAAGTCAATTTAATTTTGAAATGTCTCGGGCACGACTTGCAACGACACAATGAACTCATAAACGGTAAAGTAGCGTTGACATGAGCAAAAATGACATAACTTTTCAATCCCCCTAATATGTCAGCCATGCAGTAAATGTTAATTAGATAATTGCCATACTTACTATATGATACAAAAAATAACCTTGTATTGGATTTGCCATTATTTATATAAAATTAATCATGAATAGCCACATAAAAAATAACATAGCTGAAAGAGCAAAGGATAGCTAACTGTTAACTTGGTTCCCCCATAATACAATTAGTCTCAAAGAAGAAGTCATCAAATTAGTAGAGAAAACATTTAAATTACTTAAAATTTAAATTACTTATTTTGTGGGCACAACATTATTTTTAAAATAGTACTTGTGATAGAATGTATATACTATTTTTTATGAACATGTAAATTATGAATCTTAGAATAAAACATCATACAAAAGTAATATATGCTATTTTCTGAAAAAGTATTGGACTGATCAAAGCCATTAAGCTGAAATATTAGAACAGAGTCACCACTAACTGGTGCATTATTGATTATCTTCAAGAAATTCTTCACCATGAAAAAATTCTCATGCTCCATTATGACATTGCAACTTCTGGAACAAAAATACATAGTGATAGAACATACACTGTATTCATTTGACCTAATTAAATGAATATTTCATTTTAAAAAAGAGTTTAATGGGTCTATACATACATTTAATCCATCAGTTTTAAGAAATAAATGGCTTGAGGCAGTTAATCTTTAGAAAATTCCTCTACTGAAATACCTTAATGCTGAAAAATACACAACTTTGAATGTTCTTTAAGTTTCTTATCCTAGATGTGCTCTATAATGCTTATATCTTGGGATGTAAATAGTCAAGGAAAAAATCTTAAGAAATCAAAAGAAAAGTAATGCTGGAGACATATGGAAACAGTTCTCTGTTCATGTGTTGTTGCATTTCCCATTGAAATTGTTCCATCTTGTTGGAATGCACAATGGACATAAATAGGTATACATAATCTGACAGGATGTTCACATATCTGTTACCGATTAGATTAAACTCTAGATGTATCAGGTTCTCATATCATGTCAGTTGAACATATCACATAAAGAAGTTCCACCAGCTTAAACAGTCACCAGTTGACATGTTAAGTCTATAATGTTATGAGATTTCCTAATACTCTCTTGTATATATCTTCAATACAATTAGAAACAAGATTCATTAGACTAGTCATACAATTACGTTTTGGGTCATTAAGCACTCATATCGATGATTGTCTGCTGATCACACACTGACATTTTTTGAGTCCCACCAACGACATCCACCAAAATATGGGAAAATGTTGCATTTCTACCTTATTTATTTGCCATCAAAGATTTTCTTCTTTTATTGTCTAAAATCAACTGAACCACAGTCTGAGATTTTGGTTAGATGTTTGAAAATATGTCACATTCAAAAATCTTAAGTTTATCACTAGTTTGGAAATGTTTTATCACTTCTCTTGTCCACTTCAATAATTTCACATTTAAAGTCATTTAAATTTTTATAACTTGGCATTGTAATACCAATGATCAAACATGTGTTATCTTATAGAAGTGTTACTTATGTCTCATAACATTTGTTAATTCTTTGCTTACCTCCATTATTATATATGTAAACTTAAAAATAAATTTTTTTTTGGCATTTTGACTTCATTATTTATTGGTGAAATGAGCATTTTAATCATTTAAAATATACTTACAGGTTTACATTTTTCTTCAGGTGGATATTTAAATGATGGACCAAAGTTGAGTGAAACCTAGAAAATATAATCAAACTTTAAGGAAATTGAGCAATTTAGCAAAATCTTTACTTATTCTCTATTTAAACAATTTTTTTTAATTCAATTTTAAAATAAAATTCCAAACATTTTTATTAGTGCTCCTTTATTTCTTTATATTTAAAATGTAGAAAAGTAAATTAGGAAAGGCTATTCTTGTTCCAATTGGTTATCTGACTAAGTTTAACACTTGGCAGTTTTAATGCAATAGACACCCAAGATGATATTCACTTGTTCATAAAATATAAAATATCACATTGTAAGCATTGAGGGTAATGAGATTGCAGACACCTTAGCCAAAGCAGGCATTGTTGATCATTGCCTTCTATTCCACTTTTGCTTAGAACTCCACTCACACTTTTGCTCATGGCCTTCTATTCCACTTTTGCTTAGAAAAAGGAGAAATCAAAGGCTAGTCTTGCCTTCACATCACTGCTATTGAATAATCAGCTAGACAACTCTTTGAATCTTGTTCACTGTCATAAGGATCCGACAACTGTTACTCAATTTCTCAGTGGGCACCTTCATTCTATAACTTACTCTGAGGATTCTAAACACTATAAAATCTACTACTAGTGCTCCATTGAAAAGGCTTCTCCTGTCCATATTTTTTTATAGTGTTTGAGTTTATCCAGGCAGGATCTTTATGATAACTTATTGCTACTTTTAAACTTTTTTAGGGTGAATAAATTCATGGCCTTGATATAGCTCTGCTTTACTTGGAGATGAGCATCATCACAACAAATTACATAGTAGATAGAATAATCAAGAGCACTTGAATATTCATTGACTCTGTCTTAATAGAGCACTCATCAAGAAAAGTGGGTCATATTAACCTGTCAAAAGAAATAAAAACTTTCAAGCACTCATTTTAACACGTGTACATACAGAAAGAAGAAAATTAACATCCATCTCTGTTGTTAAAAAGTAAATAAAAAAGCAAATGCATGAAATTTTACCATGAAAAGTATATTTTTACTACTATTCTATTAGGTTTTACAAACATTCAAAGTTTGTAAACTTATGCACTGCTGCCTATAACCATATCAGTTTCCTTGAAGATTGTTACAAACAGCCACCAAATTACACAAGAAAGAATAAAAGCACATTGCAAATACTATGGGAGGCTGAATGGTTAATCTATTTATCATTTAATTCAACAGTTAAGTGTTTGATTCCTTCTTGGGCCCAGATGTTAATATTTGATTCTGAATCCATTTTAAATTGAAGCTGTTATAGCCCAATAAAAGCAATCGTGACCTTCAAAAAAATCAAACTAGACTCAAATACTGCTGTGAATCAAACTTCACTTAAAATATACAAGAGATTATAATTCAAAATTATACCAAACAAAAGTACTCAATATATAAATAAAATATAGAAATAAATTCAACTGGAACACAAAAATTACTTATTAAAAAATGGGGCACTGCAAACCAAAAATTTCTAATATTTTTAAAAATATTGATTAGTTCCAATTAAAATAATAAAATGTACAATATCAATTAAGCCCAACCACTCACAATGATTTTATATACTTTATCCTTTATTGAAATATATTGATAATCGAGGCAATTATTTTTAAGGTCACTTATCTTATATAGATACTTACAGTACAACTTTTGTACAATGATACTGCTGGATAGTATGTTCCAGAATAAATATTTTCAAAAGCAGTTCCTATGCTTTTTCCATTCTTATAAAACACAATCTGTAAGAATAATAAAACAAATGAATTAGAGAATAATGATTTGAATAAATGTTATGAGTTAAAAACAAAAGTATAACTTACTTTACTATCAGGCAGTGGCTTCAGATTTTTTAATTCCATCTGCACTTCATCCTTCTCTTCATAATACAGATAACTTTTGAATTTTACAAGAGGCTGTAATTAAAAATAAATTATTTATCATGAAATGATTATATATATATATATATATTTTTAGAAAAAGTCTTCATTTACTGACTTTGTCTTTATATATCTGAGGCAAAGGTATCAAATGACTTTTTTCAGGCAAGTTTATGAGAAAACCAAGAGTGTCTCCTTGTCCATAACCCTCATCAGCATAATGATAGCCTTTGCTTTCATGAAACTTCGTTCCTTTACGAGACCGCCAGGAATAGCTGAATTTGTCATATCCTAATGGCCCTTGGAGATTGGCTATCAAAATGAAATATATATTTATAAACATTTTATCGAAATTTATTGCAAATACCTAATTAATGCTGAAGTTTTAATGAAAAAGAACTTATAAGCTTTAAATAAATTAGTTAATTTTTAAATTTTCTGTGAAGAATTATTCAAAAAAATTACACAATGTATAAAAATAAAATAACTATGGCACAATTTAAATTAACTCTCAATACAATTTTGAATTTGGTGATATTTTCTTCAACTTTTGTTCTTCTAACAACCAAAAATGTTTAACAGCCATAGAATAATCAAAAATTCTTGTATGTCACTTCTATTGTTTTTCTTATATTCACATTACTAAATGGTAATTATTATAATTTATAGTAACTTTTTAAAGAAATCAATTATAATTTATGTTAATTTTTAAAGCAATCAATATACATTTATATTATTAAATTTTTTTAAGCTGCAAAAGAAATCGTGCTAAAATGATTATATGATGTTAATTCCAAATCATCTTTTCCAACTGATAAAAATAAAAGAGTAAAGCTATAAAATTAAGGAATATAACCCTCTTTCATTTTCAATTTTCAAAAACTTAGACATTTATTAAAACTACTAAATTTAAGTTGATTTTACAAATGCTAACCTGCATAGCAATACAAGAAAACAAATACTGAATGGCATCTAACCTAGAGGCTGAGACCAACCGAGACGGGTTGCAGATCCTTCAGGCATGTCTTCAATTGTACACTCAAAATACCATGTGCCTCTATTTACACCTGAGAACAGAATAATTAACATTAAAATTATTTCACAGGAAAAAAAAAATCTATTCTGGAATCACAAAAATAACTATTTACCATGAGTCGCTCTTGCCATACAGTAGCCTTTTTCTCCAGTAATTGTTAATCTATCTTCTGAAACTTTTAATTGAGGAGCTACAGATAAACACGAGGGGAAATTATTTAATAATCTAAAACAGTTTATGAAGTTAATGAATAAATTCATACTTAATATGTTTTCAATATATATATATATAAGCTAATATTCTTTGTAAATACTTATATAGTAAATTAAAAAATTACAATTAGAATATATTTCATGATTACAGGGACTATTACTTAAAGGAACAAATAACTTTTAACGATTAAAAGTGTAATATTTAAAGATTATTAGTGAAAATGCTTTCTTTAGAATCTTTTTCTGTATCAGAAACAAAAAAGATTGAGTCTGGTGTTTAAGTTCTTTTTAAAGTGTCATCCATGGATTGATGATTGTGCTAATTTATATAGTTAACAGCTATTTTTTCTAATCAAAGAAATTGGTACAGTGCTGATAGATGAATGTCATATTGTAATTGTTTGTAATATCTTATCTTTGAAGAGCAAGGCAAAATCTAATTATATACCTTTTTCCTACTTCTACAATGAGGTCACACAGGTGTTGACTATAAACTACTTCACAGTTTACACTATGACTGAGTCTATAAAATCTAGCACAGGTTAAAAACAGAAATGAAAATTAAATAAACTTCGACATAACACAATTTGTTATTGTATTAAGTAGAAGTTTATCATTGAGATTCTTAGTTTAAATGACTTTTTATTATGCATATCTTGAGCACATAATAACTCATTCCACTTACTTTACAATTCATAAGTGTTTGAACTCTCCTCCTGATTGGATTTTTTTTTTTTTATCTAATTTGCATGGTTCATAAAATTTTCTCTTTAATAGTATAAAGCCTTTCTCTGCCAAATTTCATTTAGATCAATTAAAATAAATTTATATAGATCTACTAAAAATAAAAGAAAAAAATCTTGGTGTTTGGAATGTTAAAGCTAATTTTAGTTATATTTGAGGCACTGCATCTCAGTTTGAAAACAGTTTTCCTCTATTGGCTATACTTTTCACAAGTCAAATACAAAATTTAAATCTTACTTGTGAGCATTTTTTTATGAGGAGGAAAGGGGACTTTTATCTTGGCCCTTTATAATCTGAGACTTGAAACTGAGTACATAAATTCTCTGGCTCTTAAAAATATTATATTTTTTGTATAAAATAAAATTCGAGATTAAATATTTTGTGAGATCCATGTTAGTAACTTAAAATAATGTGATGTATTTCATGGAAATAAAAATTTCAGCCCTAGGCAAAAATAGCATAATTAAATACAAGGTGTCATATTTCACATGAAATCAGTTAAAAATATCCTTGCATTGTTAACCCATTTGAAATCTTTGAATGCCAAAATTTCTATTCATGAAATTAATTTCAGATGTAATATTTGAAATGAAATAATATTTGAAATGAAATAATTCTAGTAATATATATAGTAATATATAGAAGTAAATATTTGAAATGAAATAATTCATAGATTTTTGAAGTTTTAACTGAATTTATAGTTTTTATTTTAGACTTACCCCTATCATGAAGAGCGATAAGTACATTGCTAGGAGTCAGTTTTCGATACAGCCAACCAGGAATAGGTTTTCCCGCCCAATCTTGACTTTCATCAAACTCCTGTCGAAATGGAGCATGCGGGTCAGGTTCTGCCAAAATATACCTGTAACCATCTTTGTTGAATGGATGCTCCAAAGGATATCCATTGGGAGGCAACTTCGGCATAACCAAATCGCTAAAACAGCATACATATAATAAATTACAAATTAAAGTAACCTGAAATTAATATTTCAAAAATGTAAAGAAATTAAATAAACAAAAACTTCTTTGAAAGGTTTTTATCTTTAACATTTTTATTTTATAATATTTTTTATGTATTGATTGAAAATTAAATAAAATTGAAGATGTACATACATTTAGTAAAACAAACTGATTTATAAATAATAGATTCCTATCAATTGTTTAAAAATCTATATGAAAGTTTTAGAGCAGCAATAAATTTTGGATGAATTATAACGATATTGATTATGTTATTGATACTTACATGTTACTATGTTTTAATTTAACCTATTGTTTAGAATTATTACTCAATGCAGTTTTCTTACTTTAATTTTGTTACATTTTTTCAAGTATAAATATTTTCAAATTCGCACTTTTTCAATGCACATACTATACATTGAGAATTTGATTTCGTGAAATAATGTTTATTAACTGTTATAAATAAATCCTCTGTCAATTATGATATTCTTGAATTGTTTGTCACCTATATCCAGTAAAACAACTTCACATCTACTTAAAATCAACCAATTTTACATATAGAACAGCCAGTAAACAAATTTATTAGTTTAGTAATAGATAGTTTACAGCCAAAAATTGCATTAAGGTAGTAGAAATTTATCTACTGCATTTAAGAGGACTTTTTACATTTAGCAGACCATATTCATTCATATTGTGGGCCAAGGGAGAAAACTGGAAATTCAAAAGGATTCACATATGTAGAAAATGGCAGGCATAAATGTAGAAATCAAAAATTTAATATCAATCTCTCATTATTCAACACTTCTTAGGATGAACCTAAATTTGTTTTCTCTGTAAAGCATGGTCCTATCACTAGTTTATATTGAGCTTCAGGGTTTTTTTTTTTTTTTTTTAAAAAAAATAAAATGTATTAAAATTATAAGAATTGAATTTTACTTTATTACCATTTATGCATTCGAAATTCTTTGCTTAAAGTTATACTCTGATTAAAAGCAGTAAAATATCAACAAATTCTTGGGACAGGGGCAGCACCCTATTGTAATATTTATGATTACATTGAAAATCAAGCTGTATTTCTTTGGATAAATAATTTCTCATTAGTAAATGTAAATTTTTTGGAAATTAGAATTCTATAATTTCAAAAATGGTTTTGTGTTTTGGCATGTATATAAATCATTTATTTTTTTATTCACTAAGCAAGTCTAAAAATTAATCTAAAATATTGATGAAGTTTCTATTATCATATTAATATAATTTTATCATATCAATTCTAATGATTTATTAATGAAAAAATATGAAATATTTTAGATAAAATTTGCTTTTCTAGAGAGAAAAAAAGTACTTACATGCAAAAAATATTTTATAGTATATGATTCAATAAAGAACGATACCTTCACAGTAATTAAAATAGTTATATCAATCTTTAGACATACATATTATAATTAATAGATAAGCTGTTTTTCTATTATTTTCTAAACAATTTAAATGATTCATCTAAAACACTGCAGAAGATTTTATTTTGAGATTAACATAATTTAATGATATCCATTATATTTTATTATAAATAAAAAGAAAATACCATCAATTTAAATTCTGATTTTGTAAACAAGTTAAATATAGAAAAAAGTAAATTGAAGTCCTGTCTAGTTAATGATTTGCAAATTATTTTATCTGATTGAAAAAAAGAAAATACTGTATGTATTTGTAAAACTAGAATATCACATGGTTAATTTATTATATACATTTATCAATTTACTAAATTATTTTGAGTCAAACACTTATCAAGAAAAAATAAATAAAATAGAAATGTGTAATATATTATGACCTAACATTAATGTTAAATTTACCTTTTAACTTTTTTTCCTGTTCCAGACATTTGACCATCAAAAAATTTCCTTTTACTGCTGCGTCCCTTAGTACCGCTAAAATCTAGTAAAATATACAATATTTTCATGCAATAGAAGATATTATAAAAAACTTATTTAATCTTAAGTCGTTAAACAACTGAAATTATTTGAAAAGAAATTTTGATTATTTACAAAAAATTAAAAAATATGAAAATGGATTTTTTTTTTTAAATCTAATTCTATTTAGTATCACTGAACAGTTTGCAAATACCAAAATAAAAATATGTAACAAATAAAGATTCCCTGTAGTAAGTAAAAACAGAAAAATATTCTCATAAATTTTGATGTATAATAGCATGAATACAATTAGATGAGCACGCACTAATATATTGAAATTATAATTTAAATATAGCTAATAAAAATTAAATTTTTATACATCCTATATAATTAGGATTTATATTTGATAATTTAATGTGACTTGACCAATCTAATCATTCTAAACAGAAATTTCAATGAAGTTTTCTAAACTGAGCATTTAATGGCAATAATTATTAAATACCTACATGTAAAATTTCATATCAAGGAAAATTTATATTTAGACTTTTTTTTATTAACCATCAGAATTCACATTTTTACAAAAGTTTATTTATATACTAAAAATTTATATACTAAAAATGAAAGAGGAAGAATTAGAAGATTTATGCATTCTTCAACCTTAAAATTGGTATTACATCAAAATAATTTTTTGATTATTATGAATCTGTTATTTTTAAATATGTATTTATTAAAAAATTCAGTTCTGTTTTTTCCAAAAATTAATCTTCAAAATAGTTTTCTGTTTTGTTTAGTCTCCAGATTTTCATTCATTAGAATACCATTTTATCTCCAATAGCTTTGATTGTATTTTTATATCAAAATAACAATAAAATTCTCTACTTCAAAGTTTATACAGTTAAAATAATTTATGCAATCATTCATTTTCTTTTAAACTTAAGAATCATTGATGCATAAAATATTGGATACAGTGAAAAAATGTAACCTGTCATTAATAAATACAAAACATAAGAGTTTTTAAAAAGAAAAATTATAAATCTCTTAAAGACAAGTTTTCAAAATTACTACTTTGATCAGCACATAACACATAAATATTATATATGGATAATATTTATATATATATATAATATGAATAGAATGAGAGAAAAATATGAAAGACGAACAAATTTGAAAAAATCTTTGGGAAACAATGTGCAGTTGAATACTGGGGATTTAACATTTTATTCCTGATCTAAAAGGAAATATCAATTTTCAATATATCAAATATGGCAAGATATTTTTATGAAATAAGAACTAATTTAAAACTGTTTTCATGAAAAAATTACTTGATTTCAGTTTTAGAAACTTTATGAGAAAGTTGAAACAATAATTTTAGTGATTTATTAATAAATTATTTTTAAAGACATTTATAGACCTAAAATTTTATTCCAGATTTTTATATATTAATTTAAAATATTAGAAAATAAATAAGGTGACAAAATCACTTTTTAATAAAACATATCAAAATTATAACTGCAATTTAGAAAATATTTAATAATCAATTTCCATTTAAATAGTTGAAAATCTTGGTTATTGACATTTTCTTAAAATATGAATAATAATAAACTTATTAATCAAAACTTTTTGCACAGATGAGAAAACATTTAAATAAGTTAACTAGGAAACGTTTAACAGACAAATAAGAATTATACAGATTTTTATAATACAGCATACGAAATATACAATACAGAAACAGTTTAATAATCATTTCAGCCTTACTACTTTGTGAAGATGATGAATCGATGTTTAATTTTTGTGGACCCCGAGTAACAGCATCATAACTGGGACCAATTTTTGTTAAATCCTAAAAGAGAAATATAAATATGCTTTGTAGATATAATAATAACAAGTTATAAACAAATGAAAATATATTTTAAAAATTTTTATTTTGGGTTAAGAGAGAAATTTAAATGTCATTGTTATCAAAATAAATTAATCTTATATTATGGATATTACAATGATTTGCTTAATATATCATTATTATCTTCTAAGTTTCATAAATTTAGATTATCAGTAATGTTTTCTATAGATATAGAATTTATTAATGAGTTCGTACCATTATTACTTCAAAGTATCAAGTAAAAAGATATCAAGTATTTAAACTAATTTCATTGGCTTTGCTTTTGAATATTAGCCTTAAATTTAAAACTAGAAAAGGCTAAGAGAGTTTCTCTACAATCCTTGAAGTCAATATTTAAAACATTATAGTTTATCATAAAAATATTAACGCATAAAAAAATAGTAATTTTTTTTTCTTTGCAGCAATAAAATAACATATGAATTTTTATGCAGAAAAATGTAACTAGAATGTAATTTTCTAAAAAGCAAATTTTGCTCTAATAATAGAAAAATAATGAATATGGACAAAAGTTTTTAGACACTTAAATAGAGGCTTTCAGTGAGATTTATAATTTTTAGAAAAAAAGAAAAAGTTTTGAAGAATAAAGCATAAAATTAAATTATGCAAGAATCAACACATTCATTTCTTTCAATATTTCAATGTGCAAGTGTGCATAGCTACACATAGGATTTTCTCTTGCAATGCAGTTGCTTGAGTAGAAAATTGATAAATGAGGTGATATTAGTCTCTCCCTTAATGATGGCCTCTAAGGCTAATTTAGAATCTGAAAGGATTTTCAATCTTTCAGTAGTAACTATAGTTTGTGAGTCAGTCATGTAAAAAGTGCAGACTTCTTTAATTGCCAGGAGCACCCTGGCCAAGTTAAAGGTAATTAAACAAGTATAAATCTCACTGAAAGCTTCTATTTCAGTGTCTAAAAACTTTTGTCTATATACATTATTTTTCTATTATTAGAACAAAATTTGCTTTTTAGAAAATTACATTCTAGTTACATTTTTCTGCATAAAAATTCACATCTTATTTTATTGCTGCAAAGAAAATTTTTTTTGTTTTCACGCATTCTGCCCTCTAGAAGGACACCCCCTATGTTAAGAGATTTATTTTTCAAAATTATTTACATAAACATTTACTATAAATTATTTACATCACAATTGTATTTTTTAATGCTCCTACTTGCAGCAAAATTTTTAATTATATTTTAAAAGTTTAATACACTATGTTTTTTTTTTTTTTTTTTTTTTTTTTAAATATATTTTGATAGAGAAAAGCAGATATTAGTTTTATATTTTCCTACATCATATAAAGAAATCAACAAATCAGACCATAAATGATTTATATTCATTAAATTATTGTTTGGTGTACCTGATTGAATAATACTTAAACAAAATTTTACTTTTATTTTTCAATTATTATAATTTGTTGGTTTTTCAGATCAAACTGAATATATTTACAAGAAATTTAGTAATTACCTACTAAAACTTATGTTTTTAGAAAGGAATAATTTAGTTTTAGAAAAATGTTTTGGAACAATCGTTACTTACCATTCACTGGTCACAGATTAAAATTTTACATGATAAATGCCTTATTCATCAAGTTTGTATTATTACTATTATAACAATAAATGAAATTTTTAAAAGAAAAGTTATATTCATAATAAAGAAACAATTCCATTTTAGATATAAATTAATAATAAATATTTTACCTGATTGACCAATCCAAACATGGGACTATCATAGCCTCTATCATCACATACAAAAATATCTGTGTCTTTAAGCTGTAAGAATAATTTAAAACATTGAGCTAGCACAGACAATTGTTTATGCATTAAATATTTAAACAGCGTTATAGTACTGTTATATTATAATTAAAAACTCTATTTTAACTTACAGAATAATAAAATTATATAATAATATTAATAAAATCAGAACAAACCACAGCCTTATGCACAGTTGTATGCCAAGTCTGTTTGATCCTTCTCTGCATTGGAGTTAAATATTCCCATTTTGAAACTATGTATGGTATCACTTCCTAAAAATGAATTTATTTCATCAAAAATTAGAAATTTCTTAGAAGTAAACTTAATGTGCAGAGAGCTTGAATTATTTACTTCCTAACTAATACTTTTAGTTGATATATTTTGATTTCTCGAGTAAATCAAACCAATTCAATTAAAAGATATTTTTAAGTACATTATGAAATATTCATTAACAAAAATATAAAAGAATCAGTTACACGAAGAGGACATTAACAAGCAAAGCCATTTTAAACTATTTGAATGTTTAACGTATTGAGCCTCATGGGAGGACTTTTATTAGGAGAATTCAGAATTCACAAGTTCCGAGTGAAGAAAAACTAGAAATACTCCCATCTCTCTTCATCAAGAAGTGAATATAGGTTGCAGAAATATGATTCACCTCTCATCATTCAACAGTGTCTGAAATCTAACCAAGAACTTTCCAAATGTTCTAACAATATGTTCCAAATGAGTCTCACCATAAGGCAAAGTAACAGGATTTATTTAATAACTACTAACAACACATTACTTCCCACGACAGAAACAATACAATAAATTAAAAAAAGTATCTAGTTTTTTTATTTGAATTATGTTGAAATAGAAAGATAGAGTGATGCTATAGCATCTTAAAAACAAAACCATTATTTTAGTCTGATCCAATTTTAATTACGAGTCTAATGTTCTTTTGATCAAAATTATACAAAGAAATTATATTTTTTTAATTATCTTAAATTAGTTTACATAAAAAAAGTCTTCAAAGTTTTGGTATTTTACAGAATTGATATTTGATGACTGATAGATACTTGATGACATTTCCTATAACGCATCTTGAGAATAATAAATGTACAATTTAAATTTGTATATTATCACATTAAATTATAAGGCTAGGAAAAATCAAAAGTAGAAGAGAAAATGAATTGATGACACATAGTGAGAAGGATACTGGAGAAGATATGAGTAGTTGATTAAAATTTGAAAAGCATTGCATCTTATAGATTCATAGATATTAATTTTAAGTTTTTTATAGGTTGATTTTGAAAGTTAAAATTGTAATTAATTAGTTTAAAGTTTTAAATTATACAATTTTTCATTAGTTATTATAATTTTGTAAGATAATCCAATAAATATTTACTTAAAAATTTAAATTATAAATTTTAATTTTGAAATTAATGGTAAAAACAGAAATTTATATTTGTAATAATAGTACAAATAGAGAACAATTGAATTTACTTATTTTAAACTTGAAACTTCGAACCTTATAATAAAATTGAAGGAAAATATCAGTTGAGTTTACTTTATATGAGTTGGACAAATATTATATGAATATTATCATGCTGATTAAATTAGATATGGTACAGAAATTTTTATATGTTACATTTTATTGAATACAAAAAAATATCAATAAACTTATTCATTTTATTGATTTATTATTATTGCTCAATAAATGAGTCCTTCATGGAAGACCTCGGTACGATGCTTTTTAAAGTATGTGTCATTGTTCACTTGATTAAAAGTATAGTATTGCAAAAACTAGTATTATTCACATAACTGATTTAGATTTATTGTTCGATAGTTAATCCCTACCAGGCATCACAACTTACGATGTTTTTTAAAGGTATGTGCTATTGCTTTATTGAGTAAGAACCAAACATTCTAAAAACCTATGTTATTTATGTTACTGGTTTAGCTTCATTGGCCATCTATTAATGTAAAATGACTGATTGCCATCAAGGAATATTTTTTATATGTGGGGCAATGTAGAATAAATAAAACAATATAAAATTGCAAGTCATTATCAAACCAAATAAATAGACATTTTTGGTTATATCGTATTTTCTTCTTATTATATTTTTCTATAGAAACTCTTATATAAAAATTACTTATTTTGTCAGGTAGCTTAGTATAAAATAAAAGGAAATACCCAAACTCATAATATACAAAATCTAAAAATAAACATAATTGCTTAATTTTGTAGCAGAGAAAATTGGAAAATGTTTAACAAATAATTAAAAACTGTGCCAAGACATGGGCTGAAATAGGATTTTACCAAACACTTATATTTGTTTATTATAATTTCATTTGTAATATGTTTATAAATTTTCGAATACAAAAAATATAATGTAGGTGAAGAATTTTGAAACAGTACATGCAGAAGAAAAAATCATATTCTAAATTAGTTGATTTGTTCTGCCACAGTCATTTATTGTATAAGATCAATTCAATAACTGATATTCTTTAATTTGATTTCCTTTTGATTTTTAACAAAATAGCTAACTCAAAATCCTACAATTTAAAATAGATTCCAAATTATTACAAGCACCCATGTCAAAAGTAGGAGTTAAATCAATGAACTTTTGAGGAAAAGTCAGCATTAAACATTCAGTTGTCAAATTGGAACCCACATTATGAAAAACTTAAATTCCTAATATATATAATAAAATCCTTATCTGTTTGTCCACTGAACTTTTGCAGGAGGATGAATTGATAGTAACACTCCTGAATGGAATGAAACTTACAGTAGTAACTGTAACTTTTAAAAACCATACTGATTGAAAACAGATTGGAAGAAAGAGGAAAAGTCCTGTGACTTCAATATTTAATAACTTTATATGGTTTGGTTGCTATGGTTGGCTAATAAAATAATGAAAGTAAATAAAATAAAAACCATTAATCCTATTGATCTATTTCTTCTACTGATAATGTGAGTGTATTTGAAAATTAAAGTTTTTAATCAACATTTACATAAATAAAATTGCTGAATTTTGTTAGAAAGAGTTACAAAATTAACATAAAAAATTAATATTCAAGACAATAAAGGAGGGATGAACAAACTTTTTCAGTCACAAGCTAAAATTAAAAAAATAAAAATTTGGTGGGTCAAGGTAAATTTTTGTAAAATTTTAAAAACAATATATAAGTATTATTTAAATATGCTAATGAGATTAATAAAATTGAAATTTCATTTTTTAAAAGTTTATCATATTGAGATGTACTGATTGTAAGAAACAAGACTAAATTATCATCAGTACTTCTGAAATAATTATTTTTAAGGTTCCTAGTTGAAAACACTTAATCACATACAAAATGCAGCAAATATAGCACTGATAAAACATTTGTTTACATACATAAGATGAAGCAAACATAGCACTGATTTTCTGGGTATGAGATATTAGTTTTGGTAAATTTATTTTCGAAATGATTTGTAATTAATAATTGAACTTTAACTTTGACTTGAGATGATTGTTAGATTGTAACTCAATTAATTCAAGCTGCATGTTTGACTTAACTGCTTCACAATTTACATTAAAAGGCATGGTAAAAATATCTAATTCTTTTTTAATGGCACTGAAATCTTGAAAACTGCATTCAAACTCAAAATGCAAGTTTTTCAACCATCTTTATAATTTTTAAGCTTATCCTCATTTACCAAGGGTATTGAATTTAAACCCAGGAAATATGAATACCCAGCAAATAGATTAAATTTAAAAAGTTAGAGATTGGACCAAATATTATCAATAAATTAATTTTTCCCTTGCAACTTGATATTCAAGTTGTTGTAATACTTTTATGAATATGAAGCATAATTCATCAGTGTGTCTAGTATAATACATTTGTACTTCGTTTAATCATGTTATAATTATTCTCTTACCTGCTGGTTAATCTTACATTTCTGAATAACTTTGGATGAAGATCTATGAAAAATCCAAAATTTGAAAGCCATTCTGTATCTTTTAATGCTTTACACTCCACGGAAGATTGCATAGTATTTACAAGCTTCCCCACTATATCACAAACACAGTTTCATATTCAATGCCGATTCACACAGCACATCTTGATGTATAACACAATGTAGAAAAACAATAATGTTCATAGGATATTTTTGATTAAAGAGTCCAAGAAATCCAGCTATTTTTCCTGTCACATTTCGTGTTCTAGTCGTAACATTACATATATTTGTTATAGGCACTTTCACAGTAAAAGGACCTTCCTGAAATTCATAGCAGTACTAATTGATCAGTATCGTTTTTATTAGTGCTTTAGTCCATAGTTATGAATTAAAATTTAAACTTGCCAATCTTTGATTCTAACTGTGATATCGAATTTTTATTGATGTCTAATGATGTGATATCGAATTTTTATGATATTAGAAGTTAACGTTTTTTCAGATAAGCTTACAGTCTCAAAATTATTTTTCTTGTCTGGAAATAAGACATAACAAACTTGGAGAATGCGTTATTTAACGAATTTCTCACCTCTGAGCACTTTATTAATTTTAACAATATTGTATGCTACAATATAACTTGCCAGTGTAGCTGCTTCTTAAATGCAGTTTATCTTCTTGAAAAATTTTTGTCGGACTGATATTTTTACTAAGAGATTCTGACTTTAGTATTCTTTCATATTTGGACATTGCTTCATAATTGGAATTCTTGTGCTTCAATATGACAGGAAATGATATATTCTTTGAAAACTATAAAAGCTTCTTTGTAAATGAGACTCAGTGGTTTATCCTCTACAACTGTAAAAAAGTATTTCTAGGTCCATTCATCATTAAAAGTGCAGCCTCTGAATCAATTTTACATTTTTAGTAGCCATTTTGGGATTGAAGTATTTTACAAGTAACACAAAAAAGTTACACTTTTAATTATTTCATCATTATTTACTACTAGCTGTACCCGCCCGGCATTGCCCGTGCATTTAGAAAATGCAGATAAGTGAATAGCGCAGGAATAGTAGTGTAGGACATGTAGACTGTCTCTCTCTCTCTTCCCCCCCCCCACACACACAACATTCCCCGTCGATAAAAAGGAACAATATATCCTAAATATTTTAAACGGAATTGCTTATTAAATCACAGGTTCATTTTCTATATTTATTTAGTTTAATGATTTTAATTAGAAATATTTTATATAAATTAAAATTAGATGTAAGTTTGATTTCCTAACGATTTCTTATTAAAAAGTTTAAGTGTATGTAATAAATTCTTCAAAGTTTTTATTTGCTTTCAAGAATTTGAGAAAACTTGAATGATAAATAAAATGCTATTCGTTTGTGCTAAAATGAATAATAATTAGAATTTCCTGAAGAATGTATTGAGTCAATAATATAGTATGAAAATGGGTACTTCTTCATTTCACCGGTGCAAGTTATAAAGTCGCCAAATGGCATTACTATGCGTAACAAAAAATCACAAAATTTCTGCTTTTTCCATCATTAACTTTCTGTTTTTACCAAACATTTTAAATAAAAAAAATATTTTTACAAAATAAAATTTTCAATTAACATTAAATGAATTAAATTAATGGTACAATCCTAGGAGACAGGATTCAATTTGTCACCAAAGGTCCCATGCCTTTGGTGACAAACGGGAAAAAAAAGCGTCCAGGCAGAAAGAAATGGCAAAATAAAAATTCTAGAAATCGTTACGTTTATCGTATCTAGTGTATCAAAGTAGGATTACCAAGAATGACAAAATTTATAACCAACTAAAATTATTCATGCCAAGGACCTAAAGCACATTTTAACCTAAGATTCAAAACACTGATGACAATTTTTCGACATAATGCAAATGAATATCTAGATCCGTTGTAGAAAAAGTCCTTAATAGGTGAAAATGCGCTTTAGGTCCCCTACTTGGCGCGTTTTCAAAATCGCCGATGCCATGGCGAAAATTCTACGGCTATTTCAAAGTGAAACTTAATTAGCGACCAATGAAAAGACTAAAACAAAAGGATAATTAATGAGCATGAGTGAAAAAGCGCATCAAATTCGCGAGTTGGTGAAGTAGGGGAACTAAAGTGCAATTTAACCAACAAAAGAATATGGAATTAATTTTATAATACACACATACACAATCAGCCAGTTTAACAATATAAAATTCCAAACACGAAAAACAAAAAGCATCATACTTATAACTTAAAAGGGATAAAAAGAAATTATTGGCTGTATCCCAGTGTACGGTACGCTATTTTTATACAATTAATATAATTATAGAATATACAATTAATATCATTATATAATATAAAATTATATTATTTTATACAAATAATATAATTTTATACATTATTATATACAATTAATTATAATTGTATATATGATTACCGTTGTATATATGCGTACCGTATAAGGAGCGTACCGTTCACTGGGAATTAACCGAAATTATTAAAGGCGGAAAAAATTATAAGGGTAAGTAAAGTCCAAATTTTAAAATGCAAAATTAAGATTTCATCTTGATTATTATAAGTTATTCTTTAAAACATAAATAATAACATTTTATCACTCACTCATAATTTTGGCTTCATTTTTTTTTTTTTATTCTTCCATAAAAGCTGATCCTCTACTTTGTAGGTGGAGTTTTTTCTTCCCCAGGTTTCTTTTCTCCTGGTTTTCCTCCTTTATCATCAGGCTGTCCGGGTTTTTTCTCACCAGGTTTTTCTCCAGGCTTTTTAGGATCCATTTCTTCTCCCACGGGAATTAAATACTCAAATGAAAATATGTGATGAATTTTTTTGCTTTAAGTAAACTATGCAGTAACGCAGCTTATCAAATCAAAATTAGAATGTGAAATTCTGCAAATTGTCTCACTTCACTCGCGTATCATATCCACGTAGCACCTTCTCACGTGGATGTTCAAACCAGCCTTTACAGTTTTAAATAACTGTAACAATTTTTACTTCTGGAAACGTCTAGAAATTTCTGTAAAGTTTGGCATAGAGGGCGCTAGTTTCTCAGTTAATAGGAAAATGGTTCCTATCATAACTTACCGCTGTTGTACTTCTTACATGTTTATATTATTGCAGACTAATACAATAATATTCCATGTTTCAAAATTGATGTCGGATTTAATATTGATAGCAATCAAAACATTAATTTATATTCAATGAAACTTACTACGTTATAGATCAACTTCGATTCAAATTAAAGTTATTTCATATTGTAAGTGCGAATGATGAAAACTTTCCGAATTTCAGTAAAAGAAATCATTATAATCATAGAGGTTGCCTTTGACTAAATTTTTAGTCAAAAAGGGAATAGTTATCCGAATTCAGCGACATTAAATGAATGAAACTTTTATTTCTTTTTTTCCAGTTAATAACAATCATGTAAAAATAGGGGAAATGGCGGCATTTTTAAACAACCAAGCTAACAACATTCAAATTAGGAATATACTTTATGGTGCCTCTTTGATTCTCGCAAAGTTGTAATCGCGATTGATCGCCAAGCCGGGCAAACCCCAATCATATTCCGATAGCAACAGGGGAATTCATTGTCTGTGCCAACAAAAATCGCCAATAAAAACGATAGCCAAACAAAAATCGCCATGTTTGCCAAGGGGCCACCTTAAAGTATAGTTTTACCATAATTTGACATTGGTAACGAACAAATTTCAAATGGACAGACAGACACATTACACTTGCTTTTATTATCTATCTATAACCCCGGAATCAGCTATCGGCGAGCAGCGATATCGAGAAGAAGTTTTATAAATAATTTTTTTAAAATTTTTCTAATTCAAAAATCGAAAATCGGGCTTCGAGGTCTGGTGGCCAGCCCCCTTGTGCTTCCGTGTAAAAAATTCCAGGTCCCTGCGTGCGATAGATTTGGCTGGAGAGCTCGGTCAGACGGACAGACACATTACACTTGCTTTTATTATTATAGATATGCCTGCACTCTTTCCAGACTCTTTCAATAATATTACAACTCACCCTGAAAGAAAAAGCTGCTGACTGGAACTTAAAGTGTGCATTCTGCCACATGTGAGGTCTAATTTACTTATAATGTATTCCCATATGTCTGCTCCCTGAAAAAAGATAACGCTTGTTGGCGCTAATCTATATTATAACTAACAAAAAACTTCTGCTTTTAACACCTTGTCAATTGAAAACTATGTCTTGTTTTATTTTTATCAATTTATATTTTTTCAATTTATATCAATTTATATTTGTAGGACAAAAATAGAGAAAGTAAAACAATCATGTCATTTAAAAAATAAAAAAAAAAAAAAAAAGGAAAAAGAAATAATCGCTGTTAAAAAGAAATTATTATAATTCCATTCAATACTTATTTATTCATACATACAAAAAATTGTAATAGAAAAAGATAAACACACAATTTACAGAGAACACATTTAAAAACAAATTTTTAAATTTGAATGCTCAATTCTAATATACAAACATGACACATCATGCATTTATCATTGAAAAATAAACTTAAAAATTTGAATATATTCTTCATCTAAAAAGTTTTGAAGTATGTAACACAAATAAAATTAAAACGAGGAAAGAACTTTTAAAATTAATACTTTTACTTACAGGGAAAAAATAATTTTTTAAATATTTTTTTATAAAATTTATTAATTTTAAAAAATGTTTTTAAGAATTACTTTAATAAAAATTAAATAACTTTATAATACTTAAAAACTTTTATATTTTCAAATAAAATTAAAAACTAACCTTATCCTTGGAAAACATTGTTCGGGGTTGACCTTCAGCCTTACACTTTTGCATTAAATTTGCTAAAGCAGTTCCACACATCTGGCTGAAATCTAGAAGTTAAAAATAATATTTTTTTTAATTTTCAGTAACTTATATTTTTTAATTTCATGGAGTAAGTACAAATTCTTGATATAAATTTTAACCAACTGGAATTAAATATTAATTCAATCTACAAAATGAATTTCTGTTATAATGAAACGTTCAATCAAAGTTCAAATCTAAAGCAAACAAGTTTTCTACATGATAGTAGGGTTATCTTTTTATAATAAAAATTGATTAATTTGGTGTATTTTTTAAACTAAGCAATAAAGACAAATAAAATAAGATAAGAAGAATTATCAAATTATAGAAACAAATCAATTAGGATATCAGTTTGAAGTGGAAGAATGAAATACGCACTCTAAAAAAACTTTCCTAAATTCAAAACATTTAATTAATTTTAAAAACTTTTCCGCATAGATAATATGAAAAACACAACAAACAAGAAAATAAGTTTTATATTTCCACATTTTTATTTTAACTTATAAATATTAGATAAAATTCTTACTAATTTTGTTGATATTTAAGAAGTTAATAGACTAGAATTTAAGATACATTATTTTGAGGGTAAATATCTTATATACTTATTAGTCAGTATATATAATATTTTAGTTCATAAAAAAATTGAGCTTATAATTAGATCTTCTAATTAATAATTACTTTCATTTATAAATTTTACTTTTTCAAACTTTCTGAAAGAAGCAATAAAATATCACTTACTTGGTTGTTTCTTTGAAAAACTTTCAACTCCTGAAGAATTGCATAATTTACAAAAGAAAGTATAGTAAGTCATAAAAGGTACACACTTCCTGAAAATACACAAATGTATTTAAAAATAATATTAATAATTTTTAAAGATATTTAATGCCTCTAAAAAACATTCCCTAATAATTAATAATTTTCTGCAACATATATAATTAAGCACAAATAATGCATAAATCATACATAAAATCTATGCCATATTTATGGATAACCTAACAGCCAAAAGATGGGGTTGCAAGACATTTAAATATTTAACACACAATTTCCTTTTGAGAAAATTTTCATTAGAATGGAAGCCTGAATTCAGATGTTGCACAAGTAAAATTTCTATAACGCAATTTAGACAGCAATACATTTCTATCATTCAATTACGGCTGGCATCAAACCTGGGATCATCCAATCTGAAGACAATTGATTCACAAATAGACAATGACAAAGAGTGAATACAATGAAAGCCTACTACATAATGAATTTGTAAAAGTTTTCATTCTCATTAAGAATAGTGTATAAAGCATGCTAAAGGTATATTTGTCAATTAAGCAAAACACAATAAACACATTACATAATCTATATACTGCTTATTACTGAAAATCTATTTTACATTTGAAAATTTTTCACACATGCATGAAGCATTATACACATTCACATTTTAATTTTTTATGCTTAAAATTTTCACTTTTTTAATTTTTATCAAATGGCAATTTATTTTAATACAGGTTTTTAAAATAATGTAAATAAGAATTTAATAAATCTTTTTTTACAGCAGATATGTGTAACAATATTTTGTTTCTTAACAGAATTTTTTTACTTAATATGGTAATTAAAATAAATTAAGCAACAAAGCATTGAGCAAATATGAATAACAGAATTATGTTTTACAACACAATTTTGTTTTTAATATAATTATAAAAATAAGGAAAATTAACACTTGATTTTTCTTTCATTGTAGCAAATATGTATAAAGTTATTTAGTTTTTTAATATAATTTTTTATGTAATATAATTAGACTAAGATAAAGTAAGAAAGCATTCAGAATTCTTTTATTACAACAGTCAAATATGCTATAATTTTGCATATAAATTCTTATTATTTTATTCCTATACGTTAATCTTAAGCTTTATAAATTCAATAAATCATTTACCCTATAGGTATTGAGATACAACTTTCATGAAACCACTTTGAGCATCCACCACATTGTAATTCAACAATATTTAAGTTCCTTTCCCTTCCACTAAAAAGTAATTAGATAAATCAATAAATGGACTTTAACTAAAATAATAATTATATTTATCAATGCAAATGAATTCATATTTTAATACAATAAAGTCATCTTATACTTTAGTACAGTTAAACAAACAAATAAATGTTAATAAATTAAATAAAAATTAATTTTCATACAATATATATATAAATAAATGTTCAAAAATAACATTTTTGCAATATTTTCTTTGTAAACTCTTGGAATAAATATTCAACACAATAAACTGAATCATTGCTGAAAGTAAACTAAATAAATCATCATATCTGATAAACAAAAGAATATTGATATTTTTCTGTTATCAATAAAAGACTTATAGCCAGATGTTTACAAAAAATCAGCTAAAAGTTAACAAGGAGTTGATACTTTTTCTTTGAGTTGACATACTATAATTTAATTTAAATTCTTGTTGTCTACATGAAAATTTAAAACTTTTTGAAGAATGAAACATTTTTGATTAAATTTTTACAAGAACAAGGAATTATTCACCATAAATAAAGCTTTTGAAAAAGCAACAAAATCAAATTCCACTTCAATTCTTAAAATGAACCAAAATGGAAATATGGCAAGGCAATGAAAAAATTCAATGAAATTTCATTTCTGCCACTTTTTGATTCCATATTCTTTTTAAAAACAAAATTTTTGATGCTTAAATAATCACTTTTACCAAATAAAATAAATTAACTGCTTTAGTACCATTTTCTAACCAATGAAATATTCCTGATTTCAAAAACCCTAAAAAGATCATACTACTGTACTAGTCAAACTTTTAACATTATACTATACTTTGTTTTTATTCAGTGAAATAAATTAATTCTTTTAAATATTTTTAATACTTTTATAATTATGAAATGGGAAAGGAATAGAAAATTTCTTTTCTATTCCTTTTTTCATACATTTTTAATACATATTTTATAATTTTGCTTTTAAAAAGAAATTATTATTCTTATTTAAATAGTCCTCCATATATTTATTGTACAAGTTAAATACACACCTTATCTCATATAAATGATAAATATAATTTATATTTTTTACTAACATTTATAAATAATAAAATAAAAAAGATGAAACGTGTAAATAACAAAGTAAAAAAAAAAATCTGTAAATAGATAACAAAATTTAAAAATTTGCTAAGTGTAAATGAAAAAGTTCAGTTTTAACAATTTCCACAATCAAATAATGATAGTGTAAAGAACAATAAAAGGTAAGATAGAAACAAAATTAAACTCACATAATAGGTTTAATTGGTTTGTCCATTTTGTATAAACTAAGAGGAAATGCAACTAAAAAATGCAATTTGAAATGGATCCCAAACCACTAAATATTGATGCCTAAAATGGGAATTGAACTTAAGTTTGAGAATTATTTATTTAGCTCATAGCTAAGCTCTTTCATAGTAGAAAGGAAAAAAAAATTAGTATCACAAGGAATATATAAGATCAGCTAGCAAATTTATAATTTTATTATTTTAATTAAAACCTGAGGGTGTCTCAGTTATCCCATTTTATAACATTATTTTTGAAACATAAACTATGATCAAAATTTAATTTTATGAGACACAACAGCATGTACATGCAACTGTGACAAACATCTTGATTTCATAAACATGGCAAAAAGTTTACAAAAAACTTAGGAAGCAAAAATGAAAAATTAACTGAATGCAAGTTGCTTGATGGCAGCAGGGTTTGACGGAAATACTACAAGATAATAAAATTATCATCAAATACAGTGAGTAAGAATTCAAATTGTGATAAAAATTAATTATATACATATATATAGGATAATCAAAATAAACCTATTAAATGAGTTTAATTTTGTTTATATATTACTGTTTATTATTTTTTTTTCACATAATTATATATGTATTAGCATCTTCACCTCATTATTTTTGTTATTAATTACAATTATTAATATTAAATTATTATTCCATTATAATTATTAATATTAAATTTTAATATTAAAAAGAATTTTGAAAAAGTATTTGACTATAATTGATACAATAAAATATCATTATATTCATATGTATTATTGATTATTAGATTAATAATATTTCTATGGCAAATTGACTGTAATTGATTCACAAAATTGCAGATAAAAAGAAAATTTAGAAAAAATTCTATAATTTTACCAATAGCAATTTTGAGGATCCTGTGAGCGCTCATCTACTGAACATTGACTCTCATCATTACCATTTGCAGGAGTAAATTTCTCATTCTTACCCTGCATTTCCATCTCAGCTGTATTTTTTATTGCATTATTTTGCATGACTTGAAAATCCTCTGGACGAATTTCATTAAAATCATTTGTATTTATATCACCTTCTTGATGCATACTAGATATTTTTTGTAAATTTACAGCAGCTTTGGCAGTATTCAAATTTTCTTTAGCAACAGCTTCTTTTTCATCCTTCATTCCAGTATTCAAATCAACTTCCATAGCAGCCTCCATTTTAGAGCCTAATTTAAAACTAGAGCTCTATAATTTTGAACAATCTAGGTATAAAATAAAATGATTTAATGAGTTTTCAAACAAACATTAGAAAACTATATTTTAAAATACTTTAAATATATTTTGAAATTCTAATTAAAACAAAATAATAAAATAAAAAATTAATCAGTACATTTTTAAGATATATTAGAGACAACTAATTCCAGAAACTAAGATGATAAAAGCAATTTTACAAGTCAATTCTTATTTCATGTGAATCTTAAAACGCTTACATTAACTTCCTCTTTTAATGTCTAAGCCAAAAAAATTCTATACTAAATCCTTTTAAGTTTTTGCAATTTTAATACATGTATTCCATGCAATTTAAATTTTCTTCTGTAATTTCTCTTTTGTATTTTTGTGCATAAAATTATGAAAATTTTCTTTGTTTTTATTATTTTGTTATATTTAAGTTTTAGCTACAGATTTCATTGATTATATATATATATATATAGAATGATGTAATCAATTCAAATATAAATATTTCAATATAAGTGATAACATTTTAACAAGCTAAAGGTTTTTTATTGCATGGATAGCAATTTATATCTATTATATGTTTTATTTTAGCATCAACTTATTATCATATTTTATAAATACCAGATAATGATATGAGTCTTAAAGAAAAATTTCAGAGAAAATTCAATTACAATGCATTAACATTAAATGATAACAGAATGAATCCCACCAATCAATGAAATCAAGTACTAAACTAAATCCTTAGTTTATAGAATGGATTTATTCATAAGACAACTTCTGATCCATACATTTTACTGCACAGTTGTAAGAGTTCTACTTACAACTTCTGCACCTTACAGTGTATAGTAATTAGTAAAATTCTTTAGCTTTGAAAGTGATATTATGTCATACTGTAAATTCTAAATATTTTAATGAAAGAAATAAGTTTAAAATGGGGATTTTAAAGCAAAATAATAATACTGCAAAAATAAAAATTAAATTACAATATATGAATCACAATTTTTGTTAATAAATTAAAAGTTGGAACTGAGCAGGTTTTTTTTTAAACTAAGCAAGTAAATAAAATAATACATATATTTTTCTTACTTATTTTAATTTAATTAAGTGTCTGGCCCATCATAACATTTGTATACTAATGAAATTAATTATATATGTATTTTTAAATATTCAGTATAATTTAATATTTGTCCACTTTCACCATACACCATGTACTTGGATAAAAATACTTCTCAAGATTTTTCTCTAAAAAGCTGCAAGGGTTTCCTCGTCTTTTTTTTGTCAACATTCATGTTGTTAGAATGTAATATGGTATATACTATTACCCATGTAAATTGATATTTTTATATTGGTTTTGGATCTGTAATTAAGTATGAAGCTGTTGAACAAATGTTGATTTTGTGAACTATTTAAAAAATATGTTCAAGCTTTTAGCATTATTATATTATTATTCTATTGTTGCTTAGATTATAAGATCTATTAGATCAGATTGAGAAGCCTATATTTAAAATATAACAAAGGAATAAATAAGACTGAAGGATTTTTGGTACTTCTCTTTATCTGACTATAATCTTATGTTAAGATAAATAACAAAATGTATTACATTTTCATTAATAATTTGTAAAAGATAATAAATTTATTACAAAGAGATTAACATATTTATAACATTCAAAATAAAAATATAGAAAAATGAATACATAAATATTAATTTTGTTTATATAAGTCTGTATTTCACAGAAAATATTACAATATAGATAAAAGGAAAAAAATTGTTTTTTTAAACAGTATATTATTTTATAATTCATTTAATAAACAACTAAAAATGGACTTTATAAAAATAATATACAGCCTTTTATCAAACTCAAATTATTAAATATTTATTAAGATATCAGAATAATAAGCAAATGCACTTCTAAATTTTTCACTTCTAATTCTTTAAAAATACTAAACCATAAAATAAAGAAATAACCATTCTGATTGCAATCACACAATTATAATTGATGTTAGAGATGTTTAATTAGTTAAAATAAAACAAATATGATTCACAAATTTATAGTTAGGAAAACATATTAAGATGAGGAATAACAAATTTATTTATAATTCTATACATCTCTTTAGCTTATGCTTTTCATTAACTTGCCAAGGAAACTACAATTTGAGAATAATATATGGATGGAAAGTCTGCATTTTATTTGTTTTAAATAAAAATATAAAATATAAACAGTTTTGCTTGAAAGAACATGACTTAATACTTTAAAAAATTTTATGAATGTAACACTATTACCAACATATGACTTTAAAAAAAAAAAAAAAAAAAAAAAAAAAAAACCTTTACACTAAAGTGAGTTATCCAAAAGAGATGCACAATTTTAAATTAAAAACACTCATTGACATAGAGGAATTTGATACTAAAATGATCAGTTTTTTCGATCACTTTCTGTGTTTTTAAACAACAGATTACTTCTTTTTGTTCTAGCGTTATTTGGCGCCAAAATGTTAACGTTTCATTTAAGATGGCAAAGGGCTATAAAAGTTATAAAACTATAAACTAAAGGTATTAAATTGAAAAAAAAAATTGCAATAGAGTTATTTAAAAATTAGAAAAAATATCAAATTCTGGTAGCAACCTTAAATGCTATAAAAACCAAAACTATTATATAGCTACTCCTCATTCGCTTTATTTTTCAGGAAGCAAAATTTTTTACATTTAACAAAATTTTAAAACCAAAACATGTAATCGGTATTAGAATGTATTCGATAGTTCATGTTAATATGAATGAATGAATACAAAAACATAGAAGACTAACCTTAACATAGTTCACACAAAATGAGATTATTTTATTAAAAGTATGACAAGTAAAACAGAATTCATTAAAGTCAGAATATTAAAAACAACCAACCTATCAACAAATCTTAACTGCCTTTGTAGATTTATTTCGAGAGGTATTTTCAATAGTTCTCAAACATACCGCTGACCAAACTAGCAAAGCAAAACATTTAAGTTTGTTTACAGTTTAATCAGTTACGGTAACCGCTAAACTTATAATCATAACTTACGAGAGAGATTATCTATATTTTGGTTTTGTTTTATTAGTCAAAATTGTTTTGTACAATATTGTGAACGCCATAAATAATTTGTAAATTATATATTATTTCAAAAATATGAATTTAGCTAATTTTGCATCAGAATAACATTGTTATCAATTCAGGTATTGTTCAACACGCAATATTATTTTCTGCTTTCCATGGATAAGGCTTCACAATTGAGTGAGTTAGGTGAATGTGATTTGCGGGGGTTGAATAACTGATCTACGGAAATGATTGCAATTAATAGTTAGTCATTAGAAACTCAATTCATCACATTTCTTTATGCAACTCATTATGATTTAAGTTATAAATTTTTTTCAGAAAACTTATGAATAGTTTTCAATCTGTCAATCTATGATTTCCATACGAAGGATGAAATCACCAGCTCCGCCAGCGTAATGTAATTTAATTTCTATATTAAGATAGGTGCTTCATATATATATATGTAGATTATGTGATTCTGAAACATGTTGATTAGCTCCATTTTTTTTTTAAATTTAATTTGTAAGCTTCTAAAGTTCAAAGTCTAGTATGCATTATTACTGTCATTTTTTATTCTCTTAAATTTTCTTTAATTTAGATAAATAAAATATTGTCAAGTGTGTTATATTTATTTACTTTTACAATAACTTTATACTATATGGTAAAAGGATAAGTTGCTATTTATTCATTGTTTTAACTTTGCTAAAACGTTATTTTTATGTTTAAGTTCCATAAGTTTATTAAATTTTGACTTCTTATTTTAATTTGAGTTTATTTATTTTATGATAGCTTAAAAATAGCATCTTAAATAATGAATAGTGACATATTTATTTGCATAATTTCACAAATTTTTGTTCATTAAAACTTATTATTTTTCTTTATTTAGGTTTCATGATTTTATTAGATTTATATATTCTGTTTGAACAAGATGAAGAAACTATTTTCAAGATTTGATGGTCGTGGAGATCAATCTAGCAAAGAACCAAATACTTTTATTGGAAAGGTTTTTGCCATTGGAAAATATACTGTAACAGTTGAAGATGTTATTGCTGAAGGTAATAAATTTTTCTAAATAAAACTTTTCTATCAGTTTATGTCAGTTTTGTTCATTGCATGAAAAATGTGGATAATTATGTTTAGTTTTTCACAGTAAATATAATTATCCTGTCAATTTAAGTTTCTTCAATGTATGGATGTATCTTTGTCACATTTGTTGCCTAATTTCTGTCAGAGTTACTTTACTTGAGTGGCTTAAAAAAATTGCATTGTTCCACTCTAGTTTTGAATAATGTAAGTTAAATTAACCTATTTGTGGAAGTTTTTTTTCCTACTTATTAGTTTAAGTAAGCCTCTTTAGAATAATGTGTGCTTGTTGTAAAATATATATTTCTTTTTAATGCAATGTTTATGTGTGCCAATTAACTTTTAACTTTTATAACGTTATTTATAAAATGCAATTAGTAATGTTTTCTTAATGTATATAAAAATTATGATTTTACTTCTTCAAAAGTAATTCTTGTTGATGTGAAATTAGTCTAGAAAAATGTCTTAAGGATAGACAAAAATTGCCTGATTTATCACATACTATTTATTTCAAAGTTATCTTCTAAATATGTATTATATAAAAAAGTATTTTTTTGTTTTTGAAATATTTTTACTAAATAACTAAACAAATGTTATTTATTTATTACCTAATCAATGAAATGTGATTGCTTTGTTATTGTATTTCATTTAAACTAATCAAAGAGCAATGCATATGTTAAGAATCATTCTATATGGTATTATCAGGCAAGGGTCAGTAATCAGTCATTAAAGTTAAATAACATTTATAACTTCAGTTTTTACAACACTTGTTTAATTAATCAATTCATTAAAAATTACTGTTGTTTACAGTCTGCACAGTAGCATAAATCAGTAACCTTATTCATAAAAATTTATTTATAATTAAACAGTAAAACATACTTCTCAATTTCTACATAGCATCTAATTTAATTGGTAAAAGACTTAAATGCATGATATATTTATATGAAAATTAAATCAACTTATAAAAGTTAATCCACTTTATTCATCTGTTACATTATTTTATCAAAAGTTACCGCTTTCTTATATTCCATACTTAAAAAATTCAATGGTTTATTTTCCATATCAGTTTCTTGGAACACAAATGCACAGAAACTTATTTTACCTCTTAATTTCAAGTTCAGAATTTGATAATTTGTACTTTTAAATAAATATTGATCTTAAATATTAAAGTCCATGCACAACTAAACAATGATTGTTTCCCAAATTTTGTTTTGAAAATTTCTGACTACCCTAATTTGTTGTATACCTGAAAATTTTTATTTCATAATAAAATGCTTAGATTTCATTGTGATTTACTAATTTTTTAAAGAAGATGGCTAAGTATGCACTCAATTTTCTGTAATTGTGCTTATAAGTGCTTCCATTACATAGTATGAAAAATAACTAAAAGGAAATGAGTTATAAGCATGTTCATTTCAAATTTTATATTTAAACAATGATTAGAATAAAAAAAAAAAAATACCTTCAGTATTACACTCAATGCTGCTAATTTTTTCTTGCAATTGTTAATATTTTATTTGTGAAATGTTATATTTTATTTGTAAAATGAAACTTTAGAAAATTGATTAATAGATGTATTTGTCTCAAGTACATCTTTAAGAAAAATATTTATTAAAAAAAATACTGTCATCAGTCATATTTTTTAAAAAATCTTGTATGATAATTACAAACACTAATAAGAGCACTAATTATATAGATTTTTCACACATTATCAAGTTTTATTCTTTCCCAAGAAGTGTTTTGTAAGAAATCTTATCATTTATTATGTAATAAGATATTTATTTCTTAAAAAGAAAATAAATATCACCAATGTTATGCTAACAAAATTTTAATGTTTATCATTTGAACATTTTTAACAAAAATTATATTGTTGTTTATTATGAACAATTTTATGCTTCAGTGTTTCACAAATATCAGTATTACAAATTTGACTTTAATGTGCTTTTGTCATTTTAATTACATGTATTCTTTGAAGAAAATAACATTCTTCAAAGAATACATAGAGCTCATATATATGCCATATGGAAATAATATTAAATCGATAATTTATATTTTCCTATTAATGTCATTATTTGGTTCAAATTTGTCCACAAAAAGGGAAATATTATCAGAGGAAAATTTTTCATCCCCAATTTCTTCTTGTAGAAAATTAATTGTAAATACTTTACAAGAATTACTCATGTATACATGTTTAAAATATAATTTGTAAAGCCTATGTTAATTGTAAATTTGATAAAATTATATTTCATTTAATATGAAAAATGGTGGGAACTGTAAACAAAAACTTTTCTTGAAAAATGGAAAGTTTGCAAAGCTAGAGTATTTCAAAAATAATAAAATTAATATTAAGTAACTATTAGAAACAATAATTAACTTCCTTATTCTGAACTTATTAAAAACAAAGGGAAGCTGAAAATATATGTAATGCTTTTGTGCCCATTGATTATTATTAGAATATGAATATTGTGTTGTATGAATCAGTTATGAACAGTAACATAAAAAATGATGAAACTAAATAATACATTGCAACTTTCATCTTGTTAAAGTAATGATCAAATAGTTTTATATAAATGCATAACCCAGAAATGGAAAAAGACTGAATTTTAAAATATTTCAGTTTCATTTTAGAAAGGAAATATTTAATATATTAAATAAATATGTTAATAAATGGTTTCATTTTCAAATAAGATGTACTATGTAAATAGTCACTTAAAATATATGTACACCTAAGTCTGTTTTTACACGGTCTTTTTGTACACGGTTTTGATATAACACGGTTTGAAAATTGAATATTTTTAATTTTTTTACACGATTTTATTCCATTTATCATGATTTGAAATTTTATGTACTTAAATTTTTTTTGTCAAATTTAATTTTTGCGAAGTATGTTCATATCACAAAAAAGTATTTATGAAAGAAAAAAGTCTGAAACCATCGATAGTATCGATAGTTTGCGAACACTAGCTTAAAGATTTAAGTGAATTCCCCTTTAGCGCGTACAAACAAGTAGGGGAATTCCCTTTATGTGCATACAATAAAATTTACTGGTCAGAGCAATTGAAACGTGTTAATATTTTGTGAACTGTCAATGCAATAAGACGTGTTTGGTAAAGAAATTTTTTGCAGGCAAATTTGATTTTCCATTAAATTTAATTTTAACGCATTAAGATAAAAGGTAAGCCAAAAAATATTTTGTATTTATTCGGTTATTTACGAATAACTGATGACGACAGCAATTAAATTTATGTTGTTGTATTTATGATTATCACTTATTCTATTTTATTTTATTTTTTACCTTAAAAATTGAATAACCTATTCTTTTCGTTCACAACATAGTTTTTTAGTTCCTGAACTTGCCATACATTTAATTTATATTACTTTTAAGATTAGAGTGCATATCTTTTTTATCATTAATTACTATGCTTGTGAAAATAAGCATTATATATTTGATTTAATAAAATAAACATGAATTCTTGTTCTTAAAAATTCTTGTTTTTCACTAATTTTAATAGGTTTTAGAGATTAGGAACAAATCACCCATTTTTGTATAAGATCAATGTCTTTTTTTACACGGCTTCTTCTGGAACCAATCTACCGTGTAAAAACAGACTTAGGTGTAATGTTTAAATAAATTACAAATAACAGTATTCCGAAATGTATTATTTATTTCTTTTTATGAAATATTGAAAATTTATGATAAAAATTCAAAAATGAATATGTGTAGTAATAACAAAACAACTTGATTAAGTATGTAGCTCTAAGAATTCTGAAACTTCTTGCAATATTTTTACATCATGTCTAAGTTTTTAACTATTACTAAATTCAGTAATAGTGTTTCCATATAAATAAGAAAAAAAACTTTTTCAGTTTAGAAAATAACTATAGAAATTAATAAGGCCCTGAAAATATTGGTGTCTAGGACCAGACAGATTATTGTCCAATTTTGCAATGATATGGCAGATGTCCATAATTCTTGGAAGCCTTTCATTGAAATTAAATAAATCAAATGATTAATGTGGAACACATGATGATACCTTTATTCAAATCATTTATCAATCAAAGATTTTTGCTTCTTTTATTTTACTGTTAAAGCTCTATTAATTTTCTCGAAACAGCTTTGTTATACTTCTATTTCTTTTTAGTAGTTTTAATGTAGATAGTAGAGAAGAAGATTCACTCCTCCAACACTTATGTATTTACTAAATGAAATCTTTACTTATTGCAATTTATTATTAAAAATATATCCATTAATGTATTTTGAATATTTTATGAATTTTTTTATAGGAGGTTTTGCTATAGTTTTCTTAGTGAAAGGTGTAAATAATGTTAGATATGCTCTGAAGAGAATGTTTGTGAACAATGATCATGATTTAAATGTGTGCAAGAGAGAAATTACAATAGCTGTAAGTAGTAAATCCTTTTCCCCCCTTTTACAGTGTGATTTGTGCTTGAAAAAATAGTATTTCCATTTATATAAAGAGGCAAATATTATGTTTTGATAATTATAATACCTAATTACATAATCATATGTATATTACATAAATGAAAAATAATCCTTCCAATTTCCAATTAAAATAATTTCATTAGAATAATAAAAATTAAAATTGTATGCACATAAAATGTTATAAGATGCTTAATTTATTTAGGATGAATAGACTACATGCATATATAGCATGCAATAGACTACAGTTATATGTTGTAAAGATAACATATATATATTACTTGAACTAACTAGTAATATATATATATAGTTATAATTGTATCCTCCTAATATAATAAATAATAATCTTAGATTATTTATATTTCATCATATTTCAATTTATCAACTTTGAAAAGTTACAACTTAAATTATTAGTTTCAGAATTTTATGTCTCCATATCACAAATAACTTTTGTATCATTTCTAACCACAAATATTAATTTGGTAATCGTTGAATGTTTTTAATGTTATCTAGAATTTTCATGCAGTTTCATTTATAAAGCTCATAATTGAATAACACCATGTTTTTAAATAACTTAGTATTAATGTAACTTTAAAGAAAGCTTTTATTAGTGGAACATTATAGATATTTTAGTTCATTCTATACGGCATAATGTTAGAGGCCATTGCACTTCTTTCTTAGTATTATAATAATTTATGTTGTTCCAAAAATTAAATAACATATACTTTTGTTTGATTTTCATATTTTATTCCACAAATACAAACATAAGTAAAAATAGAGCACAATTTACCTAATTCAATTCTATATAACAATCACAAAGGACTCATAAAAGAAAAAGTAGGATGTCATGCTGATATCAACAGAACAGGGTGTTCTAAAATATGCTTCTACCATACTCAGACAAGGGGGCTCAACTTAATAGCTGTTTGTGTGAGGTTTTTTATCAAGATTATTGTAGTCAATAAAAATATATTCTTGTATAGTGGTGCCATCCATTGGCTCTGACAGTTTCTGTTTTCATCGGGATATTTATTGTAGTCTTTCCCTTTAACTGTGCTGCTCTTGGCAAACAACCAGAAAAGATTTTAGGTCTTCTTTCCTGATTTTTTTTTTTATTTATTTTTTTTATGGAATATTGCTGGTACTTGGTTTTTACTACTATTAGACAAGGCTGAAGAGCTTAAATATGGTAAGAGTACCTACTAGAGTTGTAGGTCTGTCAAGATGAGCAACTTTATTTGTAATTTGAGAATGTCTTGCTGGTACCGTATTTTCCTGTATATAATAAGTGGATTATGTTTAAAAAGTTCCAAATTTCATTGTGCATAATATATGCTGCCGCGGATAATCTGATAAAAAAATATTCACCATCAGAAAAGCTTATAAGAAAGTTTTGAAAGAAATACTTTTTATGTTTCATAAAATAAATAACAGGTGGTACCAAGACACACCTGAGTTATTTAAACTATAATGGCTTTGTCCAATAATGTTCAAAAACGATTTCGGTTCCTCTTAAAGATATTACAGTTGTAAATTCGCTAACACTATTTTTTTTATTTGTATATTGTCATATAGAAGCGAAAACTTTTAAGTTACTATTACCCTAGTAAAAACTTAAATTTATATATTCAGTGTTTTTAAGTTTTAGTTTATTACAGTTCTATTTAAATTTTTCTTATCACTATATTTATCATTCATTTAAAATATTTATGCGTTATTTTTAACTTTGTTTTTTCTGATATGCCTTACCAAGGTACTACTATACCATTTATTACTAACACACTTAAAATATTACTTTGCCGATCTGGCATTTCTATATTCATAATCAAATCATTAACTTTATACGAATGCCAGTTCGTCAAAGGGGGTGTATCCCAGGTATTTTGAAAGCACCAGATTCAGAAAATCAAACTCTGGTGTCTGATAGTTTTGACTAAATACTGTTATTGTCATTGGTATTATAATTTACTTATTTTTGTTAGTAATGACATTGAATTTTTTTATTTTATATTGGAATATCTTTATTTTCAAACTTAAAACTTAATTTATGTTATGTAATTATTTTATGTTTAGTATCAATAAATTAAACTTACTATATTTTATACAAACATAATTATTGGCATATTATTAGTTTCTTATTTATTAAAGATTCTATTAATAGAATGAAATACTTTATAGGTATTCAAACCAATAGTTAGCATTTAAGTATCAAATTCAATGCTTCAAATATAAGGAAATTGGTTTTCTACCATCATCTCTACTTTTTTTAAATACTTTACAGATTCTGTGCGTTTACAAGGGAAATTATTTCTCTCAGATAACAAAAATTTGAGACTTTAAACTTGATGTGTTGCTTTTCTGTTCATTAAAATGTAGTTTACACAAAAACATTTACTTATATTTGTTCTTTTTGTTGTTAATTTTCTTTTGTTATTTTTTTTTATTATTATTATTATCTTGTTCTTTGTATGCAAAAAATCAACTGTAAATAACAAACAAATCTGTTTCCTTTTCAATTGTTTATTCATTTCCCCCCCCTACCGTTTCTAGTAAAAATAAATCAAAGATGCTATTATTTGAGAACTTCTTCCTAAATAAAAATATTCAATTAAAACTTTTTGGAGGAATAGTTCAATGGTAAAGTTCATTTCCTGAATCAATTTTTCATATAAAAAAAAATTTACATCTTGAGTTATAGATTTTTTAATTTCTTTTTAGTATTTTCATAAGAGAAATATTTGTTATCTCAACATATGATTTAAGAGGCTTGTAACTTGGTGCGTAGGCTCTTTGGCTGCCAAAGAAATAATGTATGATACAATATTTGTATACTAAAACGTCTAAGTTTATTTTTTATTTGATTATGAAATTGTATAACATATAATTAAAATTTCAAATCTTCGAAATTTGAGTTCCTGGGCAAAAATATTACAATATTTTTATTTAATGCAACAGTTTGATATGAAATCTTGCCTTGATTTTCTAAATTACTGTATATGTTTTTGTTTATTTATTACTGCTGCTTAGTTTAAATTTTGTATAATTATTATTTTAAGTATTAAATGTTATCTTTATTACAGAGTAATCTGAAGGGCCACAAGAACATCATAGGGTTTTTGGACAGCAGTATTAATCCTGCTGGCAGTGGTGTATATGAAATTCTTATGCTCATGCATTACTATAGAGGTGTGTAGATTACTTTTAATAAATGTGGCATATATAAATATTTTATCACTTTTTATGGAATAGAAATGTCACTTAGCTGATGTTATTGTACTTTATAAAATCTATTTTTCAAGAAAAGGTTATAAATATATATTTTTTAAATGAAACCTTAATAAAATAAATTTATGATGAATGTAAACTATTAATTTTTATTGTCAAAAAAGAGAGACAGAGACTTAGAATTGTATAAGCTCATATAAGCTAAGGATTTATAGATTGATCGAGGTTTCTAGCCATTTAAATTGTATTGTAATGAATTTGTAGCAAACCTAATATCAAAGATGAGCATAGATGAAAAATTGGTTAAAACTTTTGTCTTGCAATCAATGAGGTTTAGCCCATAAAAAGACCAATTGTATGCACAATTTTATTCAATATATAAAATTTTCTGTTAGTTACCGTATTTTCCTGTATATAATTTGCAAATTATTTGTTAAAGAAGTTATGAATTTTGTTTTTCATATTATACTCTGCCATGGAAAATCTTGTAAAAAACATTTTTCATCAGAAAATCTTACAAGAAAGTTTTGAAAGAAATACTGTTTGTTTCATAAAATGAATAACAGGTGATACAAGACACATATTATGCTATAATCAGCTCTATCCAATTATGTTCAAATACGAATTCGGTTTCTCGTAAAGATATTATAGTTTCATGTCACTAACGTCATTTTGCAATTTGTCTTGATGTGAGCTGCTTCGTTTTTAAAATATTAAAATTTGTATATTGTCATATGGGAGTGAAAATTTTTAAGTTACACAGCAGATTTTAAATCAAAAGCTATAGCGAAAGCAAATATGAAAAAATGGCGACATATGTGTTAATGTGAAGTGAAAAACAAAGCACACGTAGTATAAAAGAAAAATGTATAAAGTACGCAGTTTGTAAATAATCTATTTCTATCATTCCAATATTAATGAAGAAAGTATTTTTTTTCAAGTATGTGTATTATCGTTTTAAAAGTTATTAGAAGCTAAATATGGATAAGTTTTACAAGAATCTTCCCGAAATTATCACTCTTGATTGATCTCGTGCTTTCATCACAACTTTGTGGTGAGGTAGACTCAGACAGATCTTTTTCATAATAAAAAGTTTTTTTTCTGTACAATTTATTATATTTTTAATCATACTGTACATTTTCTTATGTGACACCCATATTATTAACAGTACGTATTTTAGACTATTCGCTGGTAAAAAAATTGCTGCTGATTATGTGACACTTTTTTTCTTTTATTCGAAAGAAAGCTTGTGTGGATAATAAGATTATATACAGGAAAATACAGTAATTAAAATAAAAGATATATTTATATTATGAAATACCTTTTTATTCTAATTAAGTATTAAATAAAATTAATTAATAAATTATATTCAATCAACCAAACTTAATTTATTTTTATAAAAAAGAATTTTAATGAATAAAGAAGAAATGAAAAATCAATAGAAATAACATATAAAAATTACTAATTAAAATTTTGATAAACCTCTTTCAAGTAAAAATTTAGAAAGAAAAGCATCCCTATGTTTGCATATTTTAAAACAAAAAAACAACCTTGTTATCTATTAGCATTACATAAAAGACTATGTTAAGCTTTATATAAAATTCTTTTGATTCTTTAAAACAATATGCATGAAAAATATAGTGTAGAGAAAGTGTAATCATCAGTGAATTATTAAGTGACATATAAATAAGTAATACAACTTGCCAGTAAAATATTTGATAGCATGCCTATCAAATGCTTACGTGTTATGAGTTTGGTTCAATTCTAATTTCTGCACTAACTGATGCACGGTTATTTCATCAACCTAAATTTCATGCAATATTTAATTTTCAAAAACACAATCAAGTTAAATCTCCAACGTAGATTTCATACTATTTTCTACTTCAAATATTAAAATTTCCAATATTTCATTATGTTTACGTACTACACAAATATTACAAAACTAATCACTAAATTAAATTTCAGATATTTTACAAACATTACATGAAACAAAACAAATTTAAAATAACTCAATATCAATATTACTATTTATTCTCTGTGAATAAGATATATATAATCACTTTTTTTAATAATTTTTTTGATTAATTAAAAGAATTAGCTAAACTCAGTAATCCAACAGCCCATATGATGGTAATGGCCTACAGTGCCCATATGTGTTTTTGTGATTAAGGTCCCTGGAGTGGGAAGCATGTGTCCCAGTTTGGTGATCAACGTGAAACTCTCAGTGCATTCTTGTTCCCAATCATGTTTGGTTCTGGGTTTCATCAACTCACTGAAGAGATAAAAGGCTGAGTTGACCTTGCCCAGTTCAAGGACCAAACCTTGGAAGAACGAAGTGCTACCACTATGCCACTGTAAAAAACAAAAACTGTTTTGTTGTTTTTTCACTCTTTGCTTCTTTAGAACAATCACTGTAACAAAATATGCTGACAGTTTCTAAGATGTCACTGATTCCAAGATAAAAAAAATTTGGAATTTTATGAATATTCTGAAGACAAATTTCAATAGTACCTTCTATTAGTTGATTAAAAACTTAAAAGGTAATCCTCTTAACTGCCATTTAATAAAATTTCATAATCTTTATTAGCAGTGATAGTTAAAGCTGAGAAATAGTTTGTTAGTATTTCAATAAAGTTTCACATTAATCTATATTTGGGTTTTTCTTTCCAAATGGTGACAAATCATCCTCTGTTTTTTAATGTTTGGTCAATGTGTAATTATAACTTCAAAAGTACTATGTGTATGAATCAAAAACACAAATGATAAATTTATTTCATATTAAAGTGACTATTTAACTATAATGATATAATTCTTCTTATCTATCTTATCAATACATGAAACTTTATAGTGAAACTTACTTAAAAATGAAACAGCTGTTACATCTTGATACTGGTTAGAAGCTATAGCATGTTGATTTCTGAACAAATTACTGCTTAAATCTGGGATAAAAGTAGCTTTTTACATTTCTTTCAGTTAAAATATTTTCTAAATTTATATTTGAAAATGAATTGAGAATTTATGTTTCAGATTTCAGCATATAACATATGTGTATCAAGTTATATAATTTATAACTGAACATGTTAAGTATACTTATATTCAAATTGTTCCTGAATCAAATTTTTATTTCGTTAAAATTCATTGGAGTTCTTCAAAATTATCAACTCTTCTTTCATAATTAAAACTTGTGAAATATTATAAATTTAAAAACATTTAAAAATAAATCTTGCTTTTATTTGTAAAATAATAATTTAAGTAAATAATTGCTGTAAAATTTGAGTTTTTCTTTTATTTTTTTATTATTGATGTACCATTTTTCTTTGGATGAAACTCTTAAATAACTGTAATGTGTTTAAATTTGATTCCTTTTATAAACATTCAATGTGAAAAATAACATTTTATTTTACAAATTGTTAATTATATTTTGAATCAGTAAAATGAAAAATCAAGAAATGGAAATAGTATAAATTCATATGGTTGGCATTTCTTATTCTTGAAGTCATTTACACATTAAAAAAATATATTTCCACCTTAATTACTCTTTTAACAATCTATATCAACTGTTTAACAATCATAAATAAAATTAAATCAAAAAATTATTTAAAAATTGAATAAATTAGTTCCATTGACCTCAAGATAATGTTTTTGAAAACATTTATTATGCAATATAAATATAGTTTTCTTTCCTATTTATAACTCCTTATGCTCACACACACATACATATATAAAGCATATGTTTAATGATTTTTAATTAATTATGTTCGTAAAAATATTGGAGATTAAGTTTTCACATATTTAATTTGACTTTAATGTAAGTCCATTTGGTTTTATTGCACAATTGTGAGAAACCTTGCACATCAATCTAAAAGTGTGCATTATATTGTATCAATTGTACAAGTTAGTTGTATGCAACTACTAAAATTGACACCTCTCTGTAAAATTTTTTTTTCTTTTTTTTTTTTTTCTATGAGACATCTTAGATTGTTAATGAAACATTTCAACTTTCATCATTTTGTTAATTATTTCAGTATTACTGGTTTGGGTATATTAACTATAAATATTGGTATAGTATGTATTGATGTATTTCTTTCTTTTTTAATTGGATTTAGTTTTGAATTTAAAACAATTTTCTTTTAACATTTTATACTATTGCATGAGTGCAAAAGTTCTGTCTGTTTTTATTTCCCATAAAGAAAGCAAATAAGAATGCAAAATGTGCTTTGCTTATGATTGTGCATAATCCCCTTTTCTATTTATGACCAATTACCATCTAATAGAAGATGAATCCTGCAGTAATAAAATTGCAGCAGTTTCAAGTAGAAAAGTCTTGACTGACAGTCTTCACAGCATCAAAGATTTTCTAGCTGAAGGAATTATTCAACACATAAAATAGCTAATAGTCAACTGATGCCAAGTCAGGATTATTGGTAGGGTGAGGTAACCTCCCATTGAAAGCCCATTATCTTTCAGTGGGCGATGACTGCAGTATTAAGCCTAGCATGATAATGATGAAGGATAATACTGATAATTGATAAGAACTGGCTCCTATATTGCTAAATTTCAATGCAGCTTGTCTAATTGTAGACAATAGAAGATGATTGATGGTTTGGTTGAGTGACAAGACCTCTTGGTGAATTATTTCCTATGTTTTCCACCACACACTTAGTAATACCTTAGGATGAAATTCAGCTTTCAAAGTTAATACAGTCGGGTCAGAAGATCAACACAGTCCTCTCTACACTTTTTATTGAATTTGTATTACAATTTCTTGCTTGCTCCTTCTTGATATCGCTACAATTTCTGAGATTTTGTTTTTAGATGATTAACTTTGAGATGCAATTCATTTATATATTAAGGATCTACACATTTGATTGATCAATGATTTCAGTCATTAAAACGTGTCAATTCCATTACAAATTTGCATTTACAAAAATGGATAGAACTTTTGCCCTTGCCCAATATGATATCTGAGTTTCAAATATAATTTAAGTAATATTTCTAATGACAAATATAACTTTATGTTTTTATAAGGTCATGTTCTTCAGCTTATGAATGATCGGCTGCAATCTGGATTTTCTGAACCTGAAATTCTGCAAATATTCTGTGATGTATGTGAAGCTGTTTCAAGGCTACATCACTGTCAGACTCCAATTATTCACAGAGATCTTAAAGTAAATGTCATTCCTTTCATCTGTAGAAATATTTTTATGACCTATAATTACAAAATATTAAGTATTTAAAAATGGGTTAGTGTGTATGTGTGTGTGTATACAAATCAATATTTTTTATTTAATAATTCTGGATAATCTTATAAACCACAATTTTTAGAACTAATATAAATTATAATTTATATAATTTCTTAAAAAGTGTAAAATAACATTAATTTTTTTTTTAAAAAAAAAGGATATATTTTTTCTTATAAATCTTGATTTATAATTTATATCCTAGATTTCACTATATATGTATGTAAAATAATACAGTAAACCCTTTTTATTTATTTTTTTATGAACACATGGGGATCTATAAAATAGAAAGTTTGTAAAATTGATGACTAATGTATATTATTAAGATGTGATTTTTTACCAAATTATTTTTCTTTATTAATAAAGTATTATATTTGAAAAAAATATTTAGAATGCATTTATAAGAAACTCATACAAAGTATAACTCATACTTTAGAACAGTTTTAATGTTTAAAATCTGGCAAAGTAATTTCTATTCAAAAAATTTTTTTTAAATTTTCCATTCCCCCCCCCCAATGTATAAAAACATTTTGCTGTTTTTTCTCTCAAAAAGTACTGCAGTCTTGTTAACCATTCAGCTGCTTGTTTTACTAGTGGTCTTTGCTCTACATCATTTTCTTGTTTGATAATTGAAAGCTCTTTTTTGTTCTCATTCCTTATTTTTTCAATATTTCATCATCCTCTATTTCTGTCATACATATCACATGTGAGTCTATATTAAAAAATCCTTGAAAAATTTTTCTTTCTAAGTCTAACCATTTCTTTTAAAATTCAGGGGGCAGATAAGAGTTTTTTTCTCCTTTCTATGTTCTTGCATACAGGGAAGATGGGAATCAAATTCCGCTCCACAGTTCTTTCCCATCAAATGTTTAATATCCATGTTTTTTCGACTATTGTTCCTTCTATGTCATGAATGTCTACATGTGTAACTTCATTGTTCATTAATGAATCAAAATTATGATCATTGTTCATTAATATTCAATAATGATTCTTTTTATATTTATATAACATTCTCAAACGTTATATAAATATAAAAAGTAAAAAAGCAGACAACTATCAGGAAAAAAAAGTTATTAAAAAATTTTATTTCCTTAGTGGGGGCTAAAATTATATTTCTGGTGTCAGGATAAATAGACACAGGTAAAGAAAAGGGATTTTTGTTTAAAAGTCATATTAAATTATATCAAGAAACTTATTCTAATCTACAGCAAGAGTTTTATTAAAAATATAATTACAGGATTTCTGTATTCATATTGACAGGAATGTGATTCAATGGCAGAGCCATATAATGTGATTTAATTGATTAAAATAAAGAAGCAGACTAATTTTTATTTTAATATTTGTCATATAATTTATATTTCCATCTATCTATATATAGATAGCTAGATAGGTATATATTTGGAGAGAAATATAAGTTGTTTTGTTTTTGTGTTAATAATGCACAAATGTACTTTGTTTAAACATTATTTGCATTTATTGTAACATGTAGTTCCTAATTTTGATTTTACTGGAATCTCAAGAATGCAATTAATTTACAAACTTTAGAATTAATTGATATAGAATTATTATTTTAAATATGCTAACTTTTGTAAAGACTTGAAGAATGTAAAAGAATTAAATAAAAAAAGAAGCTCCAATATCTATACGTGCATTATTTTTAATGTTTTTTTATGATTATGAAATAGATTTCTTAAAATTTACTAAGAGTGTCATATTTTGTCTTATATTCAATAAGGATAATATTAGACCGAATACTTTTTTTATTATTAAAAGAAATTGAAAAAGAAAACTACTTATAAGTAAATTCTTATAGTTGGAATTCTATTTCTAGGTTGAAAACATACTTCTTAGTGATAGTGGAAATTATGTGCTTTGTGATTTTGGGAGTGCTACAGCAAAAGTAATTAATCCCCAAACATATGGGGTTAACCAAGCAGAAGAAGAAATTAAGAAGTAATTATAAAACTTTTTAAAAATGCATTGCTATTAACTAATAATGAGAGGATAAGACTTGTTTGTGAAATTTACTTTTAAACATTTAATTTTTGTAAAAGTCATTACTAAAGGAAATTTTTGGAGGAAAACATTTCATTTATAATCTATGTTTAAACTGACATTTATGTTTTCGTCCTTGATGATTCTTTGAAATTTTGCAGATATTTAAAATGAATCTAAGTGTTGCTTTCTGTATTTTGAGAAGAGCATCTTCCAATTTTTTATAAATCCAATCTTTTGTTGTTCTGAATGTAATAGTCTCATGAAGAATTCCTCATAGTGGGACTAGGAAGCTTTATCCTCTTTTGAAACAGTCTTGTATATCTTTCAAATGCATTTCAACTTTGTTTGGTGTAAATCATGGTCATCATTTTTCCATTGTTTGAAAATTTTAGAAATAACCACAATTGCTTTAAAATAAAATTCTGAACACATAAAATTCCTACTATTCATTCGAAACCATTTGCTTCAAATCTTTGATGGTGAGTTGCTTAACAATTACAAGAAGTTTGTCCTCTTAATAAACAAAAAATGTTGTGTATTTGATTGTATTTAATCAGCACCAAATTATTAGCTTAGTCTTTACCTATTTCACTTTCAGTATAAATATTCATGGATTTGATTCCCACCTTAGACTTAAATGTTTAGTTGTTCAGAGTAAAATTTAAATAGTATTTTCCTGTAAACTGTTAATCAAATTGGCCTTTATGTGTAAAAATTGGCCTTTATGTATGAGTTATATTCGAAAGATTAAAATAGATATTCAAACAAAAAGTAAAACTAACTTTGTTAGTATGAATCTTAATTGTTCCACATCCCTAGTATTTCAGCTTTGTCTCAGTATCCCTCAGATTCAAAAGGTAAGATAGAAGGAGAATTCAAACCAAAATAATAATTGGATTTGATAATTTTACAATTAATTCATTTCTTATTTTAACTCACTAGGTATCCCACAAAATATTATTTCAGATTCAATTAAGATTTCTTGAGTCTTTTTCGGTAAGAAAATACAGTTTTAAGTTATTTTGTATCTTATGTTTTAAATCGCCTTAAAAGAAAATTTTTAATGTGCTCAAAGTTTCAACTTAATCTTCTGATTCCCTTACAATTGATGTCATTTTCCTCAAGAAGACTACTAACTAATAAACCCCTAACATTTTATCTATTTCTTTAAAAAAGGGAGTTTATGTATTCTATTTTTCAATACTAAATAAAATTCTGACCCTCTAACAATTGTCTTTTGATTACATTAACCAAATATATATACTTACATAGTATATAAAAAGTGACATTTTTCAAATGATAGATTAGTATAATAATATGTTTTCATTTATATCTTTGTATTGTTTGCTGTGACATGTTATACAATACTAATTTATGTTTGAATAGTTATAGTATGGAAATTATATATAATTTTGTTTGTTAGATATACTACATTATCATATAGAGCTCCTGAAATGGTAGACTTATATTGTGGAAAGTCTATAACAACTAAAGTTGATATATGGGTATGTATATATATATATTAATATTTTTTTATAATATTAGGAAGTACATGAAAAATTATTTTAATCATAATAAAATCAATTTTAATACTATAGTTGACATTATTTAGTTCATTAATGTAAACTTAGTATATTAAAACCAACAATTTAGCATTTTTACTAAAGTTCTATATATGATATTGGCAATGTATAAGACACCTACATTCTAAAAAATATGTGATATTTTATTTGCAAAGTATGAATAATGAGAATTATGTTTCCATTAAGCATTGCATAAAATAGCTGTACATTCTATTGAATGACTTGTTATTCAGATAAAGTATATAAAGCAGTTTATATTCAGATAATTTAAAAAAAAAAAAAAAAAAAACATTTATTCCTTAAAAATATAAATGTCATTGGCTGTGATTCCTTCTCTTACATTGTATTTTGTACATATAGTGTTTTTTCCTTGCAACCTTTAATTTTCTTCCTCATGCAGCTTGGTATAAGATTAACTTTTTTTTAATTTTTATTGAAAAAATTTATTGATATCACTTATTTTAGTGTTCCTAAATGAACTACTAGTAGTAGGTTCAGAACTTTAAGTAGGGATAAAAATTATTTTTTGCCTTGTGATGTTCAAGAGGAATCAATAATTATTTCTAATTTTAGCAAATTATTTTGTGTCATTTCATAGATTGCTATGGTATTTGCTTAAAATGTCAATTGTTTCATATGTATGTTTGATATTCAATAATGTGGTGCTTAAGTATTTACTTGATTCCTGGCTTTTAACTTTATGAGTAGCTATTAAAATGAATTTTTCTAATATAATTTTATTTTCCATGGCATATTTGCTTGAGCTGGGGTTTTAAATATCAGTTAGAGCTTTCACAATTAAAAAAATCATATATATATATATATATTTTTTTTTTTTTTTTTTTTTTTTTTTTTAATCTTTAAAATTTCATTTTTCATTTATCTTGATCTTATAAGTTCAGTTACAAGTAGGTATCAACACTTTTATTAATGTTTAAAAATCAAATTTTTTGTAGTTGTATTACAAAAAAAAAAATTTTTTTTTGTTTAAATCGTACATTACTTACAATTTATTTTAATTTTATAATGATATCAAAATATAAATATTTAGATTTTAGTGTTTCATTTCTTAAAACAAAATTTAAAAATGCTTAATTTCACCTTTAAAAAAATGATCAATTTTACAATTGGAATTTTTTAAGGAAATGGGTTGAAAGATTAAAATCTTATTTTTTGGATAGCGTATTCAAATATAAACAAGATTATAATAGCATAAGTGCTAAATGGTCCATCAACTTTGAAGCAAAGTCATACAAATTGATAGTATTGTCAAGTTAGTTTAAAATAGCCTGCATGTAATGACCTGCACTTGACTATTTGTATGTTATGTGAATGTATATGCATTTCCATCTTTGATTTCAAAATCTATTTCTATCCTATTTGTTTTACTATGGTGACTGAAGAATTATTTAAAGTTAATATGTTCTTTTAAAAATCTACAAGTTTAACTTGAGAATTGAAAACACAATCCATTTTCATCCTTGTTATTTCAGTTCCAGAAGTTCTATTTAGAATTAACTGTTAATAAATACATTAATCAATAAATTTGATAGAATATAACTTCTTTTAATGTTCTAAAGAAGAATTATAATTAATATACATGATAGTAATTTGGGAATTAATTAAAAAGTAAAATTTGTGCAATAATAGGAAATCAAAGGTTATTTATTTAAAATTGTTATTTTACATTTAAAATTAGTATACATCTTCCAAACTTTTATCAAATTTATCCTTTATATTAATTCTAGAAAAAAACAGTTTGCAGTTTTTAAGCAATTTGTTAAAATTTTACTGAAGCAAAAAATTGATAATTAACATAGAAAAAGTATGAATAGTTAAACTCTTAGTAAATAATTATGAAACTCTGTCTAATTTCATAGTATAATTTTGTCCTTCTTTTAAATTAGAGGGACAAAATTATTTTAGATTAAATTAATTAGAGGGTAATTTAGACAAATTGAGAAAATAATTTGTTTGGTCAAAGCACAGAAAAATGTAGCTATGAACTAGAAATTGTTAAGAAGCAATTATTTGTGTTATAGTTAAATCAACAAATGTTAAATATATAGTTAAATAATAAAATTATTAAAAAATTCCTGTAATTGTAAATATTTGCTAATAAATTATAGGTAAAAGTTCTTTGGCTTCATAAATACAATTGTAATGTTGCTGTATTAATTTTTTTTTTCAATTGTATCTCTAAGTGTCAAATTTTTGTTTATTTTAAATTACTTTATTAAAATATGCAATTCTTTTTTCTCTTTATTTTATAAATTATGTCTTAAAATGAAAACCTATGTTCTTTATATGGTACAAAAACTTAGTTAAATTTTTTACCATAGCTTAAAATACATATTACGTTATTTCATTTCTACGCAAAAAAATTTTATTGTGAATATTTGTTTCATACAATAGTGTAAAAGATTAGAATTTTTTCAGGCTTAAATGTTTGTATGTATGAAAATGTAATTTATTTAAATAGTACGGTTTTTAAATAACAATAGTGGAATTAATTAAAACGTATCCAATGCATTATTCAATGGCAGGAAACATTTCTAGGTTTTTCATTTGTGTTATTTAATAAATTGAAAATCTGTGTATCAAAATATTATTCTAATTTTAAATAAAACTCTCATCTTCAAAGAGTTTAAATCATTAAAAGCTTTTATACAAATTCATTATTTTGATGTGGTTCTAAATATAAAAATTCATTTTTCCTTGTGATGAATAATGAATTTGATTTCGTCATTCTTATGTTTATACATCTGTTGAATTCGGGTTTTTTGTGAATGCAAATTATATAGTATAAAATTTTAAAAGCTTCAATCAATTTTGGCACAATGTGTCATTAATGTTGTATGTGAAGCATATGGTAACTGCAATATTATAATTAGCAAACATTTATTTTGTTTTGTTTCTAATCCGAGACAAATATTAGATGAAAAAAATAGAAAAAGATGGCATGAAATAATGAGAAAATTTACAAGTTTATAAGGCAATTCATACACTTAAGACAGAAATAAATGTTTGGAAGATGCATATTAATGCATTTAAAAAATAATGATAGATAGTGCATAAGAAGCTGGTGGAACTGATGAATTGATATTGATTGCAATGTAAAAAGATGTCATCATGGATCTTCAGAGAAACAAAAATTATTATTAATATATGTAAAATATATATTTGAGTAATTAAATAAGTCTAGAATATACATTTGTAATGGAATTTAAATAATTTAAGTGAATTTGAAAATGAACAGAAATATACTTACATAAAATAGTAAAGATTTAGAACAATGAAGACAATTTAAATTGAACCTTTATGTGAGTAATAATTTTATTTCTTCAACTTTATATTTGTCATCTTTTTGTTCAAGTATTCTGAAATTCGCTGATTTTTTATACATCATTTATGTTTAAGATAAATTAGTTGAAATGGAAACACATTAAAAATATTACACATTAAAAAAATTGAAAATATTTATACTAGTTTTTACAAATACTTATTAAACATGTATTTTTATGTCTACTAAAAAATTTTAGTATAACTTTTAAAAATCTGCTATTTGTTTTTTGAGAATCTTTTATAAACACTGAATCGTGGTATATGCTCTCTATATATTAATCATTAATACTATCAGTAAATGATAGCTTAAATAAACAATGGAACTTGCAGTTTGAATATTTCCAAAAATCTTGAGGAACTAGAATATATTTCTACAAAATGTCATAAATCAGAAAAAAATTATGAGTTTGATATTAACTCAATGAAAAATTGATCGTAAGTAATAAAAATGTCTTATTTAAATAAATGTATGCCACTGCATTTTGCTTTAATTTGTGTTAATTACATGAGTGCCCCAATAAAATAAGTGATTTGTAAAGGCCCTATTATGATTTTAACTTCTGTAGTTTAGATTAGTAACATTTTCAGGTTTTCCAATAACCTTAAATTTTTTAAATAAGAAATCATGTGATTTATATATAGTATAGAAGGTCTTAATAATAAAAATAAGCTCTATTTCAATAACTAATATTGCTGAACTAGATAATTATTTTGAACTTACAGATTAAAAGATTAATTGTATGAAATCAAGCCAGATTGAAAGAAAAGTGAATATTACAATTTAATATAAAGAAAATTTTACAAAAATCAATTTGCTTGAAAATTATATTTTACAAATTGAATAACTGACTGTAGAATATATTTAATTTAAAAAGTTTAAGTTATAATGATTTCTATACATTTCAGGTTTTATAATATTTTTCCTTTCTACCTGTCTTTATTAATTTTTTAACTGTGTATTACTATTATTCATTCAATAAAATTACCTTCAATATACTTTTACAAACATTAGTTTATTAGATTTTATAATTGGTAAAAAATTATATAAGTGGATTTTAAATAATCTAGGAAATTTTGAATTAATGATAAAGGAAGTCAAATATATGTATTGAAAATCTTCAAGTTTTATTAATTTTTGTAATAAACATCAATTATGTTAAAATCACGTAATGTGGCTTATCAAATATAAAAATAATTTAAGCTAATTATTTATTGCCCTGAACACAAATACAGCACATTAAAAGTCATAACATTGCTCATTTTTAATTAAAATGATTAATAGAAATAATTAATTTAAAATTGTCACACATAGGAATGGATATAAAAATAAAAAAAGTTGTCAAAGTACTGGAAAGTTATTACGTGCTACAAATCAAGATGGCTTGCAATATTCTTAGTGATAAATTTTTAATGATAGAAACATTAATTTTTAAAATTTACATTTGCTTTATAAGTAAGCTGTGTTTTATTTGCTTTGCCAAGTTCAAAATTCTGAATTTTCTTCTCATGCAAATATTGTTAATATAAATGTGAATCTTTTTTTAAATAACTTTTTCTACTTTTAAAGTTGCATCTGTTTTAAAATTCTTTTAAATATTTCATGATCTTTTTATTAAAGTGTTATTTTTTTTCTATATGAAAGAGCTTTTTAGTGCCAAATTTCAACAACAGGCAATCATTATTTAGTGTAGTTACAATATCTAGTTTTAACTCTTCAATATCCCAATAGCTTTGTTAGAATAAGATACATATGAATTTTTTCCTAAAATGATCCAAAAATCTAAGGAATTCAACCACATTATAAATGCATATGTATGTTCAAGATTTGCTTATTCCATAGTATAAAGATTATATATTTCAAAAAGCTACTTCTGTTAACATATCTATAATATTTGATTACAGTAAAGTTATTGTTTCATAATGTTGCTCAACTACTATAATTCTAAAAAATAATTAATTATATTACATCCTAGTCGCAAACAATATCTATTAAATTTGGCCAATTGAATTAAATCAGTTTTACTTTTTCAAGTTGAGTTAGATGAGTTCAAAATCAGTTGTTTTTAAATAAATTTACCATTATTTGTTTCATTTTCCCAATTATTTTTTTAAAAAAATTTGAGTTTTTAATATATTACGATTTTTGAAAAAATAATGCCAGCATAAATATTGCACTTAAAAAAAATGTTAAAATTTTAAACACTACACTAAGTTAAATTGTTAATATCATGAATGTGATTCAAAAATAATCACAAATTGCACAGCATGTAAAGCATTCAAAATTTGATTTTGTTATTTTTAACTATTATGAGATTTATTATAAAAATATTTTTTCTAGGCCCTAGGGTGTTTATTGTACAAACTTTGCTTTTTTTCATTGCCTTTTGGAGAAAGTGCATTAGCAATTCAAAGTGGAAATTTTAGCATTCCAGATAACTCTCGTTATTCTAAGCAAATTCATTCCTTAATCAGTGAGTATTTTTCTTTGTTCCCAATGTTATATTCATATTGTCATCCTAAACATGTGGTTAAATCTTTTAAGGGTATATGCTTGAGGTAGAACCAGAAAATAGACCTGATATTTTTCAAGTTTCTTATGTTGCTTTCAAAATTGCTGGCAAGGAGTGTCCTGTTCCAAATTTAAAAGTAATATACCAATATATCTTAAATAAATTAAACTTAAAATTTTCATTTCATTTTATTCTTAAAATTATTTCCATGATTTCAGAACTCAACTATTCCAGAAATTGATAAACTTCCTTTACCACAAACTGAAACTGAAGCAAAAAAAGCAACTGCCAAACAACAGAAGTAAGTTTATATTTAATGTTTGTTAATTTACTAAGCTTTTTCTATAAATGTTCTGTGAAATTTTATAAGTTAACATGGATTTAAAAATATTGAAGTTTAAAATTTATTATTAATACAATAAACAAGATTTTTATTCATTAAATGATTATTTGTATTTATTTTGTTATATTTTAGAAGATATTTTCAAGTCTTGATGCTTTCATTTTATGCAGTAAATCTCTTAAAATATATTTCTTTATATTCATTGTAATTTATATTGTAAAATTATAATATTAAGTACTATCTTCAAAAACAAATATCATTAAATTCATCATGATCTATTGGAAGGTCCTCACTACTCAAAAAGAAAAGTCCAAAGTTCCATTCCTGCTATTGTTAAATAATGAGAAATAAATATTCAATTTCCTATTCCATGCATGTTAGTGAATTGGATGTTTGGGAGTGTTTTAAGTTTCTTGGAGTTAAATAAACAGAGCCTGTCTTGCAATAGTTGTCAGCTTGTGTAGTTTGGCCATACAATATACATTTCTTGGCTTAATTGTAAGATCTTATGACTGTGATAAAATAAATCAAACTAATTTGAAATTATAAACTTACCTCCACTGTTTTGATTTCTTAGTATGATTGGCTAGTGATTGTTATGAAAGTAATATGGTCAAAAGGAATATGTTGGGGATGCTGTTAGGCTATCTATTATGCTATTTCAAAATGTCAGTAATTATATTTTGCTAATACTGCTTAGATTTTTAAGTAGGGCCGCGGTGGCCTGGTTGGTTAGGGCGTCGTTTTCGTTACCAAAAGGTGGTGAATTTGAATCCCGGCTTAGCCGAAGATCCGTCGTGTTCACTAATGGTGACTGGGGCACGTTAAATCCGTTGGGTTGCAATGTCCTCCATGTTCCCATAACAAATTAATACCTCTGGAGGTGGTTGGAGCCAGGCTTTAGGTCTTCCCTGGTTTCAATCTCTAAATTGAAGATTCAGGTGGTGCTGCCATCTTTGAGCCAAAAGTCGTACTTCCACCTTCAAATGAGGGTGCTCTATTAAAAAAGCAGAAGACGCTCCTTCTCTGACTTCATTTGCCTAGTCTCTGTGACGGGCAGGCTTGGCGTTGCCAAGTGTCATTAACAACAACAGATTTCTAAGTGCAACTATTTAAACAAAAGTGTAATTACATTATGATGAAAAATTGCATAATGGAAGTAGCAAACCAAACTTCTGATAATTATTAAGTTGAATTTATTAAAAGAAGAAATTTTTTCTTATTTTTCTATTTTCATAGAATATCACATTGCAGTTTATTCATTTAATATAGAATCTTTATGCTATATCAATCACCATAAAATCAATCATTATCTTCCTCACACATGTTCTCCTGTATTTGTGTTGACTAAAATCTACTTTTCCCAAACTTATAGAAAGAAGCACTTCATTCTTTCACTTTTGTTTTCTGAAGATTTTTTTTAATATACAGACTTGTTCATTTGGAAAAATTAACCATCTGAATTTGTAAATTTTAAAATCTGCAATTGAATAAAACTTACATTTTATCGGTCTTTCATAAAGTCATAAATTTTATGTGCTAAGTGGCTGTTTTTCAGAAATATATACCTTCTGGGTGTTGACTAATAAACTAATTATTAGAAGCATGCAATGCTTAAGCTGTATATTTAAGCTAGCAAGTGGAGGCAGATATATATTGAACACTTACGATGAAAATTTCTGATCTCACTAGAAAATGACTTGGGCTAAATAACTTTGCTGTTCACATAACTTGTTTAGTGTTAAAAATTCCTCTTTGTAAATACTCTTTGCCATCTGTCTGATTACCGAGATGCTGTTATGTCAAATGATTTACTAAAGTGTGATAAATCTTCAGTATATAAAAATTTCTAATTATTTTTTATCATTTATGTTAAACCACCAAATCTCTGAAGCCAACTTTTTAAATGTTTATAATTTTTAAGACTTTGTCCTCCAGCACTCTGTGCTTCTCTGCTAATATTAGAATGTAAAAACATGAAATAAATATAAAATAACAAGTTAAGTCTATTTGTAATTAAATATGATGAAATAACTGCCTTATATAAAGTAAGTTGATATTTTGATTACATAAAATAAAAGTATCAGTTAAAAAAGTTCATTATCATTACTAACAAATTAACTATACTACCAAGGCTGACCCAATACCAATTTAAAACAATAAATATAACAATTAACAGTATCAGACTCTTAAGATATATGATCATGTCACCAACCCTCACAATTCTCCAAATTTGCTGCATTTTTTAAACTTTGTTCATATGCCCCTTTGGCAAATGGGTGTGCACGTACAGTGAATACTAAGTAAATTTTAATGGCCATAGTTTGGAGCCCTTCGTCTATACCATTTAATACTAGAAGGGGAAAACCTAAACTTTGTTGGCTAGGTGCAGTAAAAGAGGACTGTCTGGTCTTCAAAACAAAGAATTGGAAAAGTGTAGCTGCTAATAGAGGTAGTTGAAAAGATCTGGTTCAGAAGGCATTGGCCCACCCTAAGTTTTCAAACATGCGCACATTAAGTTATGTCATAAAATTGCCAGAATCCATTATGGTGCAGTAATCCACAAGTTTGGACCATTTGGCGCCTGTTCCAGCTCATAGCATCTACCCATATATTTGCATGATAGATGAATAAATTGAGGAAATGGTTAATTCATTTTTTAAAGCTTGCAAGGGATATTTCAAATGACTCTTATACTCAAATGTGATACATTTTATGCTTGAAGATCATGTAAAATAGTATTGCATTTCTCTATGCTTTGAGATTTTTCAATTAGTCTTTATTTCATATTTTATTTTTTGAATTTTGTTCCTAATTTAAAATGTTGCTTTAGTATTTACCTATTTAAAATTTAGGAATTATTTAATGATGTCCCCCCCCCCCAGTGAAGGTATGCAATCTTTTTTTATTGTATATTCCTTTAAATTTTAATAAAGTTATTAAATGCTAGTTTAGTGTATATGGCAGTGCTATGTAATCATTTTAAATAATAGCAATAATACAACACTGAAACAAATTTATTTTATGACTTTTTTCTGAAGTTGAGCTTTGCTATGCAAAGTTCCAGTCCCTTTAGTATTATTACTGTTGTTTTCATTCTATTCTGCTTCTAGGGAATATCTTAAACAAAATACGCTGTTGCAAAATATTTCAATTGCCTCTTTTAATTTAATTTAAACATTTTTTATAACAGGATCATGGTTACTAATGTATGAAAATTAATCATAAATTAAGCTAACTTAGGTTCCTCGTTTGGAAAGTCCATAAAGTTCCCACTTTCTTTGGTAGTAGATATCAATCAAAAAATAGTGCCAAATTATTCAAAGTTTAGAAGTATAAATCAGTCTTATTCAGTTTTATGTATTTATATATTTTTCTATGACTTGTTTTAAAAATTAGTATAAAATAATAAATTTAAAATATGCATTACTGGTAAATATGTACCTGAATATTAATTTGAAGGAGTTTTTCATAATTTTAAGGCCTGCTTCCACTCCTGTTGTTGAGGGTACTTCTGTAGCACCTCGTCAAAGACCAAAAGGTTCACAAGCTCCACCTGGTGTGGGAAGTTTAACATTACTACCTCAAGCAACACCAAACACAACTAAAAGAATTACTCCTACAACTCCTCATGGTAAGCAAACACATTTATTTGCAAAAATTATCTCTTGTTTAGAGTCCTTAATATTTTATCTAATAAGTAAAATATCAAAAAATTCTACTGTTGGGATCTATTTTAATGGCTTAAAAATCATTCACTTTCAATTGATTTGTAATTAAGAAAAGTTTTAATTGCACAAATGTTGCAAGTCAAACAGAAAAAGTTGAGACAATATATTTATCTAAAATTCTAATGTTAAAACTGAATAAGTTTAAAATTTAAGTATACATATGAAGCATGTTTCTGAAGAAAAATTAACTTTTTATATAAAAAAACATAAAATTAATCCATTTATTAAGTTATTGTTTCTTAATCGTAACGTCTGCATCCATTTAAAATTAAAAAAGATATTTAGGCTTTGATATATAACAAGAATAAATTTATGCCATCGAAAATAATCATCATGTATAAAATTTTATTTTTAGATTAAATTTTATTAATGATGAATTTTTAATTCTTAAAATCATATTTATTGTAATTTTAAGAATTAGGCTGCAAATGTTATCCCTTATTTGATGTTACTTAGTATTTCTATAATATGTTAACTATATAACCTATATAGTTAACCTATTATAGAAATGATGAGGGTAACTAAACTAATTATTAGTATTTCTATAATAATCCAATGGATTCTCCTAAGCAAATAACCAAGCTGGTAAGTGTTGATCACCAATTTGGTCGTCTGTTGAGCAATTTGATACTTTTTTAATGCCAATGTATTTATTTATTTATAAGCTTGTGTCCAATACACATTGTTAAAGATTAAATGCTGAATCAGTTAACATTTTATTAATTATTTAATGAGATTGTAAAATAACTTAAAATTGTTTTACTTTTGTATTTTTGTTGAATGGCAACATGTTATATTCTATAAACTTTATTTATTATTGTAGTTTAGCTCTTTTTGGGTTTTGTAATGTATTTTGATTGAAATTATGTTGCTAAATTTAAACATTATTTTTGATTCTGTTGAGCTTAGAGCTGATTTGAGTGATTAAAAGAAAATTATCAGAAGTATATTGCTTGGTGTTTTATTTTTATTAGTTGCACATATAATTTAAATTTGTAAAATTACATTTGAAAAGTGATTAATATATTTTTATAAATTTCTTCATATGTGTTACATATATTTAAAATTGCGAAAAAATAGGTTTTAATTGTTTCAAATATTTGTGCATGTAAAAAAAATTTAACTTCATTTTTTAATTTGCATGATTTTTTTTTAAAATCAGTTGCATCTTATTCCTGTTTTGCATGAATTATTAACTCATACTAACTGTTAAAAGCTGTTCATATTTAACATATTTAAAGATTACATCCCGTTTCTATTCTTCATTGAGCAACTCACAATTTAACTACCATTTTTTCAGATTTGGCTAACTCTCCAGCACTACTTCTACCCCCTACTGCTTCTAAGTCTAACATATCTACTCCAGTCACTCCCATCAGTTCTTCATCCCAAACCTTTCTCTCGCTGAATCAGCCAACTACTCCTCAAACTACTCTCTCTGCTCCATCACTTATCAGCCCTTTTACCCAAAAAACTTACCCTTCACCATCTTCTGTTTCCTCAGCATTGTCGTCGCCTGACAGTACTCAGCTAGTCATCCATTCTGCTGCAGATGTTACTCCAGTAGAAGTCTCTGTTCCCACTCCGACTCAACAACCAATGACTTGTATTCCACCACTGGTTGGAGGAGAAGAGCCTCGAAGTTTCCTGGCAACAATATCGATGACTGAAATTCCTCCTCATAATCTAGTTTCTGTCACTCCGCCCTCTTCTCCTACACCCAGTCAACACAGCCATCACAGAAGGAATGCCAGTGACACATCAGCATTTGATAAGTAAATATTTATTCTCAAGTATAGGAAAATAATATAACTATGTAAAATAGTTTTTAATTCTATATTTCTAAACTGGTATAAATTTTTCTTTTTCCTTTATTTCTACATTTAACAGTGTATGTGTCATTAATTTCTCCATTTTGTTCTGTATTTTTTTTTTTAATATTTTATATTGTGAATATTTGCTGCTAATGGTTTATGTATGTGTATGTGTGTATCTATATATACACATATAGTACTCATTCATTTTAACAAATTCATTGCGAACAATAATCGTTCTTAAATATTAAATTTGTGAAATAAAAATGTATCAGTGTTGATTTTGAAGTTAATTTATCAAACTGCTGTTTTTATGAATAAAATATTATTTATAAAGATGAGGAATTATAGAATGTATTATATAAAAAAATTGATAAAAACTGTTTTATGTACTGATAAACACGTTTGTTTCTTCTACTGCGACATAATTGAAATTGGCTCAATATCTTTCTTGATTGATCATTGAGATATTCAGATGAAATTAAACTAATTGCAGATCATTAGAATTCAATCTCAATCTTTCTTCACATTCCTATGTTGTTACATATGGCGGGGAGTTTAACATAACAGTTCATCTCAATCATGTGTTACATATCCATGTATCTTCAATTATAGTTTCCATGACATCTGCAATGCATGCAAATGTTATTTAATGGCTCTCAAATGAATTAAGTTTTGTTTCCATATTTCTGCTGCAATATCTTTTACACATGAAGTTTTGCTAATGACTTCTTTCATAGAATAAAATTTAATGTCTGTTACTTTTTACTATTATGTTAATGATATAAAATTTTAAGCTTTTCAATGATATATTTCTTAACTATTTTTGTGCCATTATAAAACCTTTAATGTTTTAATAAAATTATGAAGATGTTATGAAAACTAGTTTATCTTTAAGTTGTAAATATGAAGTTTTAAAAAATTGTTAATAGAAAAATGTACCTTTCTTTTATTATATATTTATTGCATTATATGAATGAAAGTTTCATTTTATTTACAAAATAGGAAATTTATATTTCTGGATAGCAGTAAATAGAATTTAAAAAACAACAGAAAATATAAATGCTAATATTATCAAACAAGCAAAATTTTAAAAAAAATTATTGCAAATTTTTTTTATACCTACATTTTAAAAAAACTGTGTGAAAAAATATTACTACATAATTGGAAAAATGGATAAGAGCTATCATTTAACTGTTCTAACCATATTCTTACATAAATGAAATTGTTTCATAATTCAAGACATCATAACATCTGATCCTTAAATTCATGATTTGAGGTTTGATTTATTAAAAAGTAAATGATACAAATCATAAATAGAATCCAAAACTAAATTCTCTTGTTTGAAGGTTTGTCATATGTTTAAAATTATTTGCATGCAAATAATCCTATGTTATAATTAAGTACCATATTTTCCTGTATGTAATCTACAAGACCTTTTTTATGAGTTAAAGAAAAAACGGTCCATAATCTGCTGCTAAAGTGATGTCACATAAAATAAAAAACATAGCATATGATTGAAAATATCACTTGTGCAGAAGAAACATTTATTATGAAAAATATCTGGTTTTATCCTATTTGAATCCACCTTATCAACAAGAGCAGTAATTTAGAAAAAATTTCAATGAAACTTAATCCTATTTTTGTTTTTAATAATTATTAAAACAAAGTTATACTTATTTTAGAAATACAATATTTGTTAATAATTAAATTAAAGAAAATGCTTCTTTTCTAAATGCACATTGGATCATTTTTTTTTTTCTTTTATACTGTATAGGCTTTGTTCTTCACTTTACATTCACATTTGTCACCATTTTCTCTTGTCTGTAACTTTTAGTTTAAAAACTGTCCCATAACTCAGACGCTTTTGCATCTACATGATAGTATATGAACTTGAATATATTCAGAATGAAACAGCTCAGGTCAAAACAAAATGTGAAATAATGAACTGGTGTAATATTCTTTTGAAGAAGCAAATTCATTCTTGAACATAATAAGACAAAACTAGTTATAGCTGAAATACATCAATTAAGTTATAAAAGTTTTCGTTGTCATCTGTTATTTATATTACAAAGAATAAAACATTTTTCCCCCCTCAAAATTTTAAGCTTTTTTGGCGGAGAATGTTTTGTATTTAAGAAAAAAAAATGCAAGGAAATTTAAAACATTTTAACATGGATTATATACAGGAAAATATAGTGTATGATAAAATTAACACACATAATAATGAACAATAGTAGAATGTTAAAAACAAAGTTCAATTTTCAACACTTTGTAAAATTGTATTGTATTTTATTAAATTAACAATCACTTCTATATATGATACAAAATTATTTTATTCAGGTGAAAATTTTTGTTACTGATTTTGCTAATTTTTTCAAAATTATTATTATTATTATTTATTTATTTTCATTCCTTAATTTGTTTGCTACCGTGATCACATATATGTGGCCGCGCAATTCTCCCTTCAAGGCCTGCAATCTCATATGTGTGATTAACCTTTCCGCGTTTTCAGGCCCTCAATCTCACCAGTGTGATTTCAAGTTGGAACGTTTTATTAGAATTTTTAAATGGCACTAGATGACGGTTGAAGTCCGTTATAGTTTCAAATACTGTTCCACACAGTGTTGATCTTCAATATACACATCAGTTCCTAGATTTGTTTTGTTTTTTTTTGATGAATCCGGGGAATGTAAACAACCAGCACGTGTTCGATTGCTCATGGAGAAGCAGGCATTTAAAAGGTCCTGATTTATTGCGCTCTGGGTGTTTATATTTTGATGCAATATGGAAAGGTTGGAATGTTTATCAGTTAGAGGTGGTGGTGGAATTATCATTTACAGTTTGGAGTTTGCTGGATTTTGCGTGTTTTTTTATATTTTGGGTCAGTTTTATTTTAGTCATCATGGCGAAAAAAGTAAAATATTTAAGTGAGGCTGAGAATTCGAAATTAATGAACGAATCAGATAGTGAAACGGAGGAAAGTATTTTTTCTACTACAAGTGACTGTAGATATGAATATTCAGATGATACTGAAATAATTGATTATGTGGAAAATAGTGCAAGGAAAATACGTGCAAATGACTGGCAAACAGATATAAATGTGAATAATTCATTCAGTTCGTTAAAATTGTGAAATTTATTTGGGAATATCATGTAGCTTTACTGATAATTTATTAAAATCTTTAAATCGTCCATTTTTTACTGAAAGCAAATATAAAATTTCATTAAAATGAAATCATTTTCATTAAAACGAATATGTTTTCTTTAAAATTTGTAACTGTTTTTATAAATATCATGAAACATTTATTATAGTATATTCAGATACTATTAATGATTCTCAATTATAAATTTTAAGTCACTCAAATGAAATTATGATTTTTTATGAATTTTTAAATGACAATATACTCTCAGGCCGCGCAGGCCTGGGGAAGCACTTCTTTTTCCTTCTAGCGATAGGGAAGGGGTTAATGCTTTTTGGATTTATTAGATTTTATTGTATTAATTCTTCTATCCTTGCATAATTCAGTGACTTAATCGTACCTTTCTATATTTTTACTTAACCACTCCCAACTAATTCTAAAAACATAAAATATATTATTTTCAGCATTGCTGGAAAAATAATTTCTCACAGATAACATTTTCTTGAAAATGTATGCTGATTTTTATGTCTTCTAGTGATTGATTCAAATATCAAATTAATTTGCATATTTTTTATAGTTGCTTGTTTTATTATATTAGTCTGTGATGACTAAATTAACATAGGCAAATATATTTCTTTTTTATATATAGAAATGTAGCAAAAGAAATATCTCAGTTTCTAACTCCATATGAGACTTCTCAAAATCATTCTGTAGCAAGTAGTGATACACCTTCAGTAGCTGCTACTCATCAAAAAAATGTTACTGATTTATCACAATGGAATCCTTTCATGAATTCAGTTCATGATAGAAATTTAGCAGAAGATCAAGCTTTTGGGCAAGAATTTGACAAAATTCGCCGTGGATCCCAGAGCAGTAAGTTTTTTCTGTATTTGAAAAATATTTTTCTTGTACTTTAGTTAGGATAAATAAAATATTTTATACCGTTAAATTATATATATTATAATTTATATATTAAAATTTCGAAATGCTTTAGCGTTAAATGCCATATTGCAAATCTTTTATAAAATTCTGTTTTATTTATTCACGCTTTTATTTGTTAAATCTGATAAAGATTCATAATGCAGTCAAATACCATAACCTAGCATTTAACAGACCAATATTTTCGGTATTAGATTCGAAAATCTGATGTGTATTCCATGTATTATGAGTTAGCATACTCTTACAAAGACTGCATAATAGGAACAATCTTTGAAAGTTCAGAAAAGTGTCTAAAATTTCTCATTGCAAATACTATTATAATGCAAAGAAAAAGTGAAAAAAACTGAAAAAAGTTTTGCAGCTACTTTTTAGGAATTAATCAATTCCATTATTATTTACTGAGAAAAATTTAAAATAATCAAGAGGTATATTTTATAATTTAAAATAATAAAATAATCAGTCCTGTACATAAGAAAAAGTAACATAAGGCAAAGAGTTTTCAGGGCTTGGTGGATTGATTCATATATAGAAAAGTAAAGTTATTTATATTGAAATTACATTCTGTTTGACAATAAGTCTGTTACTGTAAGAATTCACTATATATATATATATATATATATATATATATATATATATACTTCACTAATATATTTAAAAGTAAATAAAAGTTGTTTTTTTTTCCTAAAAAATTTGCTTTTTTTTTTTTTATGGTTGCAACATTCTTAAGAATCTTGTATGAGTATTGTATATACAGATTTCATTTAGATAATATCAATACATTGATAATTTAATTACATCTACAAGATTTCTTGCCTATGTTTTCAAATTATGCATTTTTGTTTGCTTAGAATACCATATATTATAAGAAATGGGGGTTGAGGTTATTTCTCACTAAAATGTATTGTGATTGCTAACAATTAACTTTCCCTGTGTTTTTATTCTCTCTATGCAAAACAAAAGCTAAATTTATTAAGAACTAAGTCAGAAAGACTCATATTTTTAATGCCTGCAAAAAGAAGTAGTATCAACTGTTAGATAGTCCTGTGCCAATAAGAACTGCCTCACTTTGATTTTACTGCAAATTTCAGCATAATGACATTTTGCAACTATTTGTATTCTTACCTAAACCATATTAGTTTAATTTGCTTAATTTTCCTCTTTATTTATCTGGGAAGACATTAGATTTTAATCACTTTTTGTCTGGTACCTGTTTGAAGGACTACCATTTTAAAACTGACTACTAGATTAATTAATCATATTTATATTAGGCTGCACATAAAGAGCTGTGATCTCTTGACTCTCTCGACATAAGAAAAAAAGTTAATTTTTGTGCAGTGTTCATAAATTTATTACTCGCAGCATAGCATAGCTTGGCACTTACACTGATGTGATCTTTCTAAAATGTTAGTGATTTACAGTCATATTTCATTTATCTTTAATTCACACCAACGGTAATAAAGTACAGATTGTTTTCAATTAATATATGTTATATAAATTTTAAATCCATGCCTGTGTGTAAAAAATAAGTTTCCATAGCCTGAAAAAAGCCTATAGAAAAGTGGATAAAAGTTTATGAATTGCCCAAGATGAGAATGCAAAAATATATAAAGTGTTATCAAAATCTAGAGATATATATGTGCAATTAATAACACATTAGGAAAGAAAAAAAATTCTAAGCTGGAAAAGAAACTTATCTGTGTTGTTAAAATTCTCAGAAAATACTTGCAAAAGTAATAATACTCCAACAGAAAAATAAAATCGTTTGTTGAAACTTCATACAAAATATTATTTTAAATATTCTGTAGGTTTGCTTACATCAGTATTTATGACTTATTCATCATCAAAATCAATTTATTTTTATATAAAGCAAGAAAATTTTTCTTTTAATTTTTCTTTTCAGGTATTTCAAATGTTAAAAGCAGAGAAAGTCTAGTCATGAGCGCCACAGATTTAGCTGATTCAGATCCTTTTGGTGCTGCTCCTTTCAATTTATCTGGTAATCTTCTAACTTATCTTTTGCTTCTTATTAGCATTAAAATTTTAAAAAATTCAAATTAGATGTTTTCACCACCCAGTTGTAATTTCCAAATTAAGCATCATGATATTTATGTATTTAAAAATAAAATGTTCAACTATGTATATTGTACACTAAACACTAGTTATTTTATTCTACAATGGATTTCCAAATGAATAGAAAGGACTCAGAATTAAAAAAATATATTTTCAATATGAAAGGCCTAAAGATTCTAAAAATAATAGAATTTGTATAGCAAATTGATAACTATGGCGATCCATCAAAGTTCAATTGTATTTAGATTCTGATTTAAATTAGAAGTTGCAAAACTTTGTAGTTCAGGTATTAAAATTAAATTTTTAATTTAATATAATATACTTTGTAAAGAAAAATATCAAATTTCATTTTCTTTTATACCTTGTGCAATAATCTTTATAACTTGATGTGGGTATTATCCTCAGAAGCTTATTTTAGTGAATAAATACAATTTCAGCATTTCATGAATTCATTTATATTTTCAATATTTCTCATGTATGATTTACTTTCAAGTTATGTTTTATCTCCCCCCCACCACCACCACCACCAATAATGTATAGGAAAAAAGCATCATAAATCACTAGTTAGCTACTAATTTTCTCTGATTATTCAATGATTGGATTTTGCAATTTACCTTAGTATTTCTGTACAATTTAAAAATTTTTAAGCTATTTTTCTCAGGTGCTGTCTTTTTTCTGAAAAATACAGTAATTTAATTTACAAAATTAGTATTTCAAGAAAAATAATTTAATAAGTGGATTTAGTAAAATATAATCAAGGCCCCCTAATTTTGTAAAACTAACTAATATAAGATGTTTGATTAAAAATTAATTAATTACCTATTCTATATTCTAGTATTGTAGATGAATTATCCAAATTTAATATAATTTATTATCACAAAAATAAGTTAATTTTGAATTTGAAAGAATAAATAATTGCTAATTAATGTAAAACATGCTTCTTAAAATTAAATTGTAATGATCCAGTACTAATATTATATTATGACTTTTATTTAATGTGTAAAAGAAATTTACCAAAATTGCTTTATTTTAAAAAAAGTCAGAGATAAAGTAATTTAATACTTGATATTATGTTTTACATATCTTAAAAGTTTTATCGAAATATTTTTTTAATTTATAAATAGGCTAATATAAAAACTTTTATTCGTTCTTATTTCAAAATCTCAGTGCAAAATATGTATTAAAATTTGTCTATGTACACTTTGCATTTATTATGGAATGTTTTATTTTTTACAGGTCCTTCCAAAGTGAACGTAGGAACAAGTTCTCGACCCAACCAACTGTCCCTCTCCGGTAAGATTGCTAAAAACGACACTTCTACCACACGGTATTCATAAGGCGAATCTCTCTTACTGTTGCTGCACCTTTCCCTAGGTGTGTCCACTTCATGGAATTAACTCTACTCATTTTATTCTGCTTTCTCTCCTAATATTAATCTTTGCAAACTCCCGCCCTTTATCTAAACTCCTTAGGATAACTTGTAGCGACAGTTTATCTGTTTTTAATAAATGTCCTTGCTCATTCTCCCTATAAATTTATGTGTGAAACTAACCTTTATTATTTATTTTAAAACAATTCCTCCCAATTCTAAACAAACCATTAGCAATATAAAAATAATGTAGAGCTATTCAGATTTGTTTAAAAAAATTACCTTAATTGTAAGTATTACCTGAAATTTTTAACATTATTGATTTTCAATTTTGCAATATTATTTTTTGTTTCTTTTTGTAAAGTGATACTTTTGTGTTTGGATAATCATTTTCCTATAACAGTGGTACGTCATTCTGAGAGAGAACAAATGACTTTAAACCGCTAAAGATTATGCCAGTTTGAGTATCATCTATTATTGAGACATGATTACATGAGTTGCACGTATTCATGATGAAGTATTCTGTGCTTATCATAAAGCAAAAATATTCAATTTTGCCTGGCATCACAAATTGATGGCACCACTGAATAATGATATTATTGGTAACATATCATCAATTCACTGTCCAATCAATGAATTTAATTTTTATTCAGTGAATGAAAATGTCATATAACAAGTTTAAAAGGAACATTATAGCAATATATTTCTCATTCTACAATTTTCAATCTGATAGTTTACTTTGATGTCAAACAACCTAAATTTAGCTCTCATTATGCCATATCTTCTCTCTTAAGTTTACCAAATAAGGACATATTTATGACAGTTGTCAATAAGCATGAATTTCTATTTAATCTATTAAGTGTTTGGAAAAGTTTCAATGTAATTGGTGTGTCAACCATCAACAGAAGATCAATTTTTAAAATCCACTACCAAAAATCAAAACAAATAATGAATTTAACAATATAATAAATAAAAAAAATTTTTTATTGTAAGCTATAACATTTTTCGAGAACTTTTTGCAAATTCCCTTAATTTAAAAGTTGGCTTATTAAGTCATTTACAGAATTGCAAATATTAAGTATATACTATTTTATATTACATTTTGATATAAAAGTTTAATAATGATATTTTGAATTGATAATGAATGTGATTGACTGCTTGTAAAAAATTACTTAAAAAATATATTGCAGAATACTTGTCATTTGATTATAGAAAGTAAAAAGTTATTTTCATAAAGATTTTTGTAAATAATACATCTGTTTAATCCAAATTGACAAATTTTTAATTTCATTTGATAATCTCTAATTCTAGACTTTTTCCTATTATATATTTTGTATTAGTAGAAATGTATAATATTATTCAATTAATAATTTTTATCTTCTATGTAACTTTGACATAATTGCATTGAAAGATAGTGATGTAATTATCCTTTTTGTGTATTTTTTTTTAAATTTATTATATTGTGGTCTATACATATAACTATTTTCTTAGTTCTGTACTATAATAACAACTTTTCTATGCGTTTATAATGATAATAATTTTATGTACAGGAAAACCACTTTTTCATCCTGGGAACAGATTTCAGTCTTTTAAAAAAATTTTTAAATTCAAATAACTGAAGAGAAATTTTTCTCTAAGTTTAGAATTTATTTTCATTCAATATGTGAAAATAATTCAGTTTTATCTGAACCAGGGACCTTTTTTGGTTTAGTTTTATTTGAAATTTTAACTGAGTTTCATTATAAAGACAATCAGGATATTATTGCAATGAGATTAGTTAGAACATCACCCTTTAAAATTTCAAAACTTAAACCAGCTACATAAAGTAATTATTACTTTTTAATGGAAATAATTTAACTTTATTTTTTAAAATTATTGACCCCATGTTAAGATTAATCATAAGTTAACTTTCTCCAAAGAAACTATACATAAAATGGGTGTCAAGTAATAAATAATAGAGTTAAATATTTTGATGTAGAGAAAAAAGTACATTACTGACATATATGTTCTAAAAAAAACTATTTATATACAGTACCAAAAATAAATATAGGAATAAATGATATTAAAAGTGCATACGAGTATTAAAAGTAAATATGGCAATAAAAGATATGAATAATGTGTTTAATATTTTTTAAATGGTGAGGTGCTTATTTGATGTTTACTCAACCATTTGCATATAAAAAATAGTACGGAAAGGTTTTCCTGTGAATGAAATATATTCTTTTGATAGTAGAAGGGAATTTTGAAACAGTTAGGAATACAGTTCATTAACTGCATATTCTTCAAAGTTTTACTGGGTTTTTGGAGAGATGGTTGCGATTGTTATTTTGTTGAACTTCAGGCATAAACAGCATCTTATTTACTCAACTTTTGAGCTTTTAAGCATACTTGTGATTTATTAAACATGCTGAAAATGTTATCATTTTTATGGATGCTTCTGTATATAAAAGATTTTATAAATTAAAGGGTGTATTGATAGATTATTAGTTTGTACTTGCATTGATAGATTTAATTTTTTTCACATTAAAAGAAATTGAGAATGATGTATACTTAAGTAGTGTATGACAAAATATTTCAAAGCCTGTACAGGTAAGACAACAGTCTTAAACCAATTTAGTAAAAATTGTATTTTAATAAATATCATTTGTCCAACAAAAAAAA
>JAPDSC010142804.1:364654-378938 GCA_026290005.1 Latrodectus geometricus
ACTATGATCATTTGTCCCATCTTTACCTATGGCTCAGTGGTCTGGTGGTCAAGAATCAGAAATGAAACTACTAAAGCAGATTTAATAAAACTTCAAAGATTGTTATGAGTAGCTATCTCTGGGTATATTAAAACAACTTGCACTTCTACACTTAAACGTATTTTTGATATTTATCCACTTTACATGCATATTGAAGCAGAACCTATAAATTATATGAAAAGACTTAAAAATACAAGTCGGTGGAAGAATTACACCAGATTTTGTTGATTTTACAAGATGGATCAAAGAACTCCCTGTGGACAATTAACTTTAGCTTGGATCATTAGATTATCTCCTAAAAAGGATGAACTGACAAATCTGTTATTGAGATCAGATTTTTGACCCAAAAATAGATTGTGTCATTTATTGCTTTTCTAGCAAAAGATAGTAGAGTGGTTTCTGTAGGTACCTTATCAAAAGCACCTTCAATATCTAAGAAAACAGCTAGAACAAGTTCCATAGCCTTAAAGTTCTTCTCCAAAGTTAAGGACAGATTGTAGATCTCACTATCAGTGGATTTACTTGTTTAATATGCATATTGAGAGTCTGAAAGTGGTTTGTCCACTAAGCAAGTTTCTCTGATACATCTGTCTATCAGCTTTTCAATTGTCCTTAAAAGAAATGTTAAGCTGATAGGTCTGAAAGATATTGGTTCATAGTAATTATCTTTTCCTATTTCTGGAATAAAAATTACTTTTGTATGCCTCCAAGCAATAGGTATATGGCCAGATGCTATACATGCTCTGAAAATCCTACAAAAATTTGTATAATTCACTGGACTCCCTCAATAAGTAGAGTCAGTACAATACCATCCATTCCCCGCAAATTTTTAAATTTTAAAGGACATTATAACCCATTTTGTTTTATCATAATTATGATCATTTTGGTAACGTCCCATTTACTTCTATTATAATTTGATGTAGAGAATGTAAAGGTAGGAGTTGCAATTATTTCTTTAGAAACTATAAAGTGAACTCTGAACAATTTCTCCCAGATTCTGAAAACTTATCATTCGCCATTTTAAGGGTATTTAAATAGCAATTCCTTTCTTAAGACATTGTCTTGCAGTCAGTCTTAATATCTGTACAGTAATTTTGAATGGAATTTTTTTAGGCTGATAGCTTTATTATAAGTTAGTGCCAGTTTACATTTCTACCACTCACCATTCTCCTTAGCTCTATTAAAGAGTTTTCTATTGTCTCCGTAATTTGTTTAACTCTTTAGACTACCAAGGAACTAATCTTGGTGAACAAGCATTATTGATTCTATAATTTTGATATTGTGCTTGGAGAATGACATTGCAATTGATCAACAGCCAACTCCAAATCTAATGTATTGGTGATTAGATATGCTTACGTTATCAGACCCTTTCCAATCATTAATAAGGTCCACACAGTTACTGTTACAAAGAGTAAGGTCAATAACTTCCCTTCTATTTACAGTAATAAAAGTGTGTTCATTACCTCTATTAAGGATAAATAGATTATAATAAGATCCTTGCAATGTCTGTTGCAATCACAACTTCCCCGCATAATGTGGTGAGCATTTGCATCACAACCTATGGTGAGTTTCTTACTCAAATTGTTATCATTTGAAAGACTAACAATTTGAACATTGAATGTGTCTTTATCTTCAAAAGGAAGACATTAAGATGACTTCCAGTTTTAATTCATTGCAATAAACAAGATTCTTTTATAGCAATGTTATCTCCATTTAAGTAATTAACCAGAATAGGGGGTTTTAGTTTGTTGCTAATAGTAATACAAGCTTTTGGTCTCAAACAACATTTATTGTAAAAGATGTTAAAACTTTGAACATATAGACCCCAAACAGAACCATTATGAATCCATGCCTCCTGAATTAATGCTATGTCCATCTCTTTTCTAGTCATCTTCTTGCTAAGAATAGCTGAAGCTGATCAACTATGATGAAGGTTGATTTGTGTCACTGTGGTGAGGCTTACCATTGTGGGGCATCCAAATAAGCACTGCTCCTCGTCTGACCACAAGTAGGAAAGTCACTTACTGGGATTTCCTGCAAAGCCTTTTCTAATTCACTTTCAGATAAAGGAAAACAAGCCTGCTGGGTTATATCAGAGTATCTAATTCTAATTTAATAAAATAGATAGTATCTAATTCCAGTTCTTCAATGCTAAGCAATTCACTTTCCTTGCTAGAAGTAGTAGATGATTTACTTACTTGAAAGGAAGCTGTGTAACTTTCTGTCACTACTTTCATCTCTACAATGGTTTGGATCCTGGAGGATTTTAAAAATTCCCCAGTCTAAACCAGTGTAGCCCCATAATTTGCATTTTTGATAGCTTCTGGTGCTTCTATATCAACCTTGAATATCCATTTAGTAGAATGTATCTCTACATATTTATTAGATTTCTTAATTTTAAGGTATCCGAATACCATTAAAGGGAAAAAATTCTCAAAGCTGAATTTAAAATGTATTTATACTTTTTAAACATTTTATTATTATAAGTTAAAAAAGATGCAATTACACTCTATTTCTTTTTTATCTAAATTAATAGGTATTTTTATGTGAAAAATTGCAAAAAATCTTTAACTACGCAAAACATCATAAAGAAAATTTTTCAGTTTTATTAATATTATATTCCATAGACTATGGAATAATTTTGATATTTAATTATGCAGTGTCTACTTTTATCACACACATTCATTGATAATTGTAAAAACAAAAAAAAATTTTTAAAAAACCGTTATTTTCTTCTAAAATGGGTAAAAATGATTAAGTTCATATAAGTGTAGTCTATTCTCTAAAATTATGTCTAAACAATACACACAATAAATTTCAAATAGATTAAACAATAATTTTTTGAGCTATGTTTTGCGATCAGAGAAGTATCCCAAAAATTACTTTTGAGAATACAAGGAAAATAGCACTATTTGGAAATTATTTTCATTTTTAATAATCACAGAAAACTAAAATTCGCATTCCTAATGTGTGGACTTTCTTTACTTCCATAAGAAATAAGTTCCTTTTTTCTAGAAGCTTACAAAATTTTTCTATGCTTCATTGCTGTACCAGTGAAATGGTGTATGGAATCAGCTACTCGACATTTTTTTCAGAATGTGATAACCCTCAGCTGTATATTTGCTGACATTTTCAATATTCAAATATTTAAGCATGGAGGCACACTCTGAAAACCCATCATTATATTATATGACAGTGTGATATGCTCTGGTTTTAGATTTTTTTAAACTCACCAAAGATGTCTTTTGATACTCTTTTCTAAATAGCACTGCTGAATGATTCATTAGCTTTTTGTGTTTTACCATAAAGACACTTTGAAAGAAGTCCACGGGTACATAATGTCATGTAAACTTGCTTAACAATGTTCTGCATGTTTTGGTAACAAACAATATACTTTCCTTTCACACGTCTTCCTTTCCACCAGCTATCTGCACCAATCGGTCCATGCGTCGATTTTTTCAATTTGATGCCCGATAAAAATACCCCAATAACATTTTATTTTATTTCGATTTGTCCCACATCATTGCTGATTGCAATTCCATAATAATTTTGAATTTTATCAATAAGGGAATGGGTCAATTTTCTTTTCTTTGAAGCCTGGTACATTACATTTTAATTTTCGTTGGTTTGATCCCATTGGTTTCTGAATATGACCAATACATTCCATTATAGAAATAATTATTTTCCCTATGAACTTCTTACCAAAAAGTTTTAAAAATATCATATAATAACTTTGTTACAAATAATCATTATTTATTAATTTAGAATGAATTAAAATCTAAATTAAGAACAAAAATTTAATTTTTACACTTCTGATTGCTTTAAATTACTATAATTTCAGATAAAATTGAGATGTCAACAAAATTCCAACTGATATTAGTAGGAAAATGTTTCTTCTTAAATAATAAGCTGAAAAACACTTTTGCAATTTTGTTTAAAATTATCACAAAAAAGGTATTTGGGTACCTTAACCGAATGGACTATGCTTTCAATTTTTCACCATTTATTGATTTGGTGAAACAACAAAATTGCATCATTGTATAACATAATTGATGCTAATTTTGATTTGCAGGTGTGCCGAATCGTGATATTACAAGCTACGCTCTTCTGCATTGTGAAGAGCCGAGCGTGGAGCTACAGGTGAGGCAGAGGCACAGCAGCGAGACTTCGAGTGCCTCCCACGAGGGGAGCCAGAGCGTCCACAGCAGCCGTTCGGGGAAGGACCTCTTCTCCGCGGCTTTCACCAGAACGCCTGCCGAGGACCGCTCCAAGTACGAAAAGCTCCTAAACGATGACTTTGAGATGAAATCACCTTTGGACGTCGACAAGGCCCCTCTCCAGGAAGTGTCTGTGCAGGAGGACAGTGACTCCATCGGGTCAGCCAGCGACCTTCGAGAGAGGGTTGATTCCAGTGGAGAAGAGGAGGACGCCTCCTCAGACGAGGAAAGGACTCACGACAATATTAAAAGTCTTCCTTCGAATTTGCAGATGGGACCTAATGTAGAAAAATCTAAAAAATCTCCCGTCATCAAAGATCGTATTTTGATACCGGATGTCTTCACTGACAACACGGAGAGCGGTCGACCGTTGCTTGATGACGATTCGTCCGGCGACGATCAAAACGAGGCTCTTCTAGGAGGCACTGGGAAGGAGAGCCGTTCGTCGTCCGTTGTCGTCACCCCTGCCGATTCGCCGGTCGAAAGAAATATGGATGTTTTTGGTGCTGCTCCATTTAAGCGTCTAGCTCAACATACGAATCCTGCTAAAGCCCCCCTCCTCTCCCCGGAGAAAGAAATAGACGTGTTCGCACAAGCTCCCTTCAAAATACCGTTCAAGGGGTCGAAAGATAGCTTCAAGAACTCCTTGAAGAAGAAGAAAGAAAACGTCGATGTGGCTACCGTTGCTCCGAATTCCGGAACTGCTCACTGCATGTTCTTGCCCGACATCGTACCCAATATCGATCTTTCCACTCGAAAAAGTCTACCATGCGTCAAGTACACTCCAGGCGACAGGAATTCGCCCGTCTCGTCCACGGACTTATTCGGCTCTGCTCCTTTCACTGAAGTCGCGGAGAAAGGCGTAAAATTACCCGCTCAAGATTGCGGACAAGTGAGCAATGCTGCCTACCAGAAGTCCGTTCCACAACCGGCTCCCATTCCTCCTCCCGGTGGCGGTATGCCTCGCAGGAAATCAAACCAGGACGTATTCGGTGCTGTTCCTTTCAGTGCGGTGGCTCCGACGCTGTCTCAGAAGAAGTTGCCACCTGCGACGGCTCCCAAGCCCAAAATCGCCATTCGAATGGCCAGCCTTCCCTCTGAACCTCTGCCCAGCTCCTCTACCGTCAAGTCCCTCACCGATAACGGCAACATCTGCCGGGAATCGGCCAGGTCCTTCAGCACTGACTTGTCCGAGGAAGCAAAGTCGGCGAGTGACAAGTCCAAATACAAAGAATTAATCGACGATGACGTCACGTTCAACCACGACGAGAACGTGAATGTCGTCTCCTCCAAGCACTACACGCAGCTGAAGCCTCTGAAGAAATCAAAACACAAGAAAAAGGAGAGAAGCAGCAGCAATGCGTTCGCGAACATGAGTTTCGAGGACGTAGTGAGCGACGACGAGTCGCAGTACACCAAGTCCTTTATCCGGGAAAGCAGCAGCATCAAAAGAACGTCGCATTCCTTCAGGATAGCCAAGATTAACTAAGGAAAACTTTATATTTTGTAGAATATGTAATTAATTGACTTATGGAAATTGTATGTTATCTTTTCTCTCCTTCGTCATTGTTGCAGTTGGAATAGGCCTCCAAATAATAGACAACTTTATAGGCCTAGTTGTCACAAATATGTGTGCTTTTTTGTATATAATATATATAATAAATATATATATATATATATATCATGTGGGCTGTAGACACAGTGAAGTCAAAAGAGCCTGTTGAATAAAGAAATATTCTTGCATTAATTTCTGTGCCTTTTTTTCCTTGATTTTAAAATAATTTTTATAAAAAGAAAGCTATTTTGAATATTTTTGTAAAGCTACAAACATAAACCTGTGTAAATGTGCTGATTAGTTTTCATATGGAAATGCTTTTTAATGAAAATTTCAAATAATTTCTTTAAAAATCACTCAATTTTAAGAGTGAAATATCGCAGGCTCATTTTCACCATTGTTAAGTAATGGGAAATGGATTTTCTATTTGTGCATGTACATTTAATTGTGATTTGGAAGTTTTCCAGGTTTTCTCCCTTGTGTCGCATTAATATAGCCCACTATCATAATTTCTCTTGGCAGACATTCCTAGAAGATTATAAATACAGAATAAAATTGCTTTTCACTTATGCTTTTATATTAAGCTCCATTTTTTCAACATACAGGGTAATCATAAGTTTAAATGAGACATTAGAAGCTTTCTAGCAAATAATTGATTGGACTTAACAAAATTTGATGGACGTTCTTGGTTGACCATGGTTGTTACAAATATGGCTTATAGTGTTTCAATAAAGTAAATCCTCTCAAATTATAGCATAAAAGTTTTATTACACAGAATTTAGATTAGAATATATAACAGCAATAATGTAGACTTCCACGACCTTTATATTAAATTTGCCGACCTCATCAGTCAACCAACATCTCTGAAAAAATTGCTTATCTTATTGTTATGGTATTTCTTATTCAGATTTTGGTATTTCTACTTTTTGGAAAAAAATCACCTCTAATTGTCATTTTTTTTTTTTTTTTAACTTCAACTTCCGGCATTCACGCAGGGTTGCATTCTGCTAACCTCAAATATTGATATATTTAACTTTTACTCTACCTTGAGAAAATTTCTAGTTTGCCTACTTCTGTTAACAATGCAGAGGGACTCCGTTGTCACTTTTTTTTATTTGAAGGATAATTTGAATGAGACGTGCAGCTTAAAGTTGATACTGGACCACTACAACCATGCACAAAGTTGAACTATACGCAGAAATCCTATATTTTCTTACACATAAGGTTCACAAAATAGGAAAAGTAGTTTAATATCAAACATGCAGTAAAGTATTTTTAGTGCATATGATAAACTATGTTATCAACATAAAATTTGCGATATCTTAAAAATTATAGAAAATGCACTGTACATTCCTGAAAATAATGCAATGATTTCAATTTGTAACAAAAAGATTTGTATTGAATAAAATTGACTAGTTTTCATAGAAGCAATAAGGAAAAAATGAGCAAGATATAAAAGGAAATGTTACACAATTATGAAGTGCTTCACCATTTGTTTAAAAAAATCTTCATGTAAAAACAGCTAAGCATGTACTTAAATCGATTTTCTCACATATATTTGTAAGCCAATTTATAATTAAACCTAAAAAACAATTATTATCCTTTTTTTTTCACACTAATATTAAGCGAACCTATTACAAGAAGACATTTAATTTTTTTTATAAAAATCCATTTAAGTTTAAATGTCTTACATGGTTGTTTACTATATTAACCCCGTTCGGGCGAATATCATAAATATGTCATCGCTAGATCAATACCCCCACCCCCCTAAACCAGGGATGGGCAAACTTTTTCGATCGCTGGCCAAAAATCGAAAAAATAAAGTTTGGCGGGCCAAGATGAATTTTTCTAAAATTTTAAAAACAATATACAAGTATTACAATTTAATATATTAATGAGATGAATGAAAGTGCGATTTCATTTTTAAAAGTTCCTTACATTGAGGTTCGAAGTGAGTGTACTGATTCTAAGGAACGAGGCTAAATGCTCATCTGTCAGTCTACTTCTGAAATAATTCTTTCTGAGGTTCATAGTTAAAAACACTTGTTCACATATATAAAATGAAGCAAACAGCACTGATTTTCTGGGCATAAGATATTAAATTTGGGAAATTTACTTTCGATAATGATTTGTAAAATTTTTGTAATTATGCTAAAATTTGGCATATTTAGAAACAATTGCTTGAGATGATTGTCACACGGCGACTCAATTAATTCAAGCTGCAAATCTGACCTCACTGTTTCACAATTTACGTTGAATGGCATCGTAAAAATATCCAATTCTACTTGAATGGCACTGAAATCTGAATGCAGTTTGAACTCAAAATGCAGTTTTTTTAAGCTTTTTTCACAATTCTTAAGGTTTTCTTCATTTACTGAGGGTATTGAATTTAACTTCGGGGGAAATGAGATAAGTCGTTCTTATACCTAGCTGCCCAGCAAACATATTAAGTTTTAGTTTAAAAGCTTTGAGATGTGACCAAATATCGTCGATAAATTGATTTTTCCCTTGCATCTTGACATTCAAGTTGTTCATATGACAAAGAAGTCTTGAAAAATGCAAAGTCTGAAAGCCATTTTGTATCTTCTAACATTTCGCACTCCGCAGAACACTATTTCTCATGGAAGAACGACACAATGTCATCTTTCAGCTGACAAACTCGCTCGAAAACACATCCTGCACTAAGCCACCTTAATTTCGTGTAATACAGTATATCAGAGTATTCAGATTGCACTGACTGAAGAAAATCTCGAAATTGTCTGTGAGTAAGCCCACGAGATCGAATAGTATTTACAAGCTTCACGACTGTATCAAGCATGGGTTTCATATTCAATGCAGATTTACACAGAGCATCTTGATGTATAACACAATGTAGAAAAACAACATTGATCCCGGGATAGTTTTGATTAAAGATTCCAAAAAAATCCAGATTTTTTTTTCCTGTCATATTTGTTGCTCCATCGGTCGTAATATTACATATATTTGTTATAGGCACTTTCAAAGTTAAAAGCCCTTCCTGAAATTCACGAAAGATATCATATCACGTTGTAGTTCCCTTTAAAGAAAGCATGCACGCCAGTTCCTCAATAATTTCAAAGTTCTCATCAACACCTCTTATAAATAATACTAATTGAGCAGTATCATTTATATCAGTGCTTTCATCCATAGCTATGGAACAAAATTTAAACTGGCCAATCTTTGACTTTAATTGTGATGCCAAATTTTTATCGATGGCTTCCATTCTAGAAAAGTCACCGTTTTTCGAGATAAGCTTACAGTCTGAAAATTATTTTTCTTGTCTGGACATAAAACATCACAAACTTAGAGCATGCATTGTTTAACGAACTCCTCATCACTGAGAGCTTTATTATTTTTAGCAATATTGTATGCTACAATGTAACTTGCATGTGTAGCTGCTTCTTGAATACTGTGTACCTTCTTGAAAACATTTTGCCGGCCTGATAATTTTTTACAAAGACTTTTTGCATTTTGTTTTTTTATTTTCCTATTCGAACATTGCTTCGTAATTGGAATTCTTATACTTAGATGTGACATGACGGGAAATGTTATATTCTTTGAAGACTGCTACAACTTCATTGCAGATAAGACACGCTGGTTTATTTTTTACAACTGAAAAAAATATATTTCCATGTCTGTTTATCATTAAAAGCGCTGCACTCTGAGTCAACTTTACGTTTTTTAGAAGCCATTTTGGGGTTGAAATATTTTACGAATAACCCAAACAAGCACTAGCTACGCTATACTTTTAATGATTTCACCACTATATTCACAATGACGCTATATGCCCACAATCTTTCAACACGCAATCAATAATATTAGATCTCGCGCCAAAAGAAAAAGCTGCTAGATGGAGCTTAAAATGCGCAGTCTGCCACATGTGAGGTCTAATTCACCTATATTGAATTCCCATATGTCTGCTCCACAAGAAAAAGATAGCGCTTGTTGGCGCCAATCGATAGCTATAACTAACAAATAACTTCCGCTTTTAACTCTTTACCGATTGAAAACTGCCTGTGTTTGCTATTTCCTTCGATTTATGTTTTGTAGAACAAAAATAGAGAATGTAAACATATTACCAGCTGTTTGAAAAAAAGGAAGAAAAAATATAATATTTAAACAAAGTAGAAAAGGAGATGGATATATAATATATGAATATTTCTTTTAATGTGCCTGTGACCGGCAAATTAAAATTCTACCAGCGGGCCGGATAGAACCTTCCGGTGGGCCGTAGTTCGCCCAAAACCATTATAGGGGTTATTGGCAAGATGCCCTGCAAAGCATACAGCCACATCCTTGCGTTACGGCGAATCCTACGCAATAAGTGATTGACGCAATTGCATTTGGAACGAAATATTTACTACCAGATGGTATGACAAATCTCCTTTTAAAATATCGCCGTCATACATCTCTTTCCAAGGTTAGAGTGGGATTCGTCAAATGTCTGATTTATTGGATTTTTATGAATATAAACATAAACGTGTGCTAAATGAAAATGTGGTAAAAGAGGAAGCATTTGGTTAAGAGGCTTTTAACTCACTTTGAAAGAATTGTTTATTTTTCGGTTTTGTTTTAGGATGGGAGATTTACTAGCATGCGTTTTATTCTTAGATTGATTTATGGAGTTATGACATTGAAGAACTTCGTCAAATTAATTTTACTTCGAAACCGGGACTTGATATGGAGAATATTTCAGTGCATTTGTAGACTGGATTAAATTAATTTTGTTATTCACTGGAAGTATTGTCGAAGAAACTAATTCTTATACAAAAAAAAAAAAAAAGAAAAAAAAAAATTGTAAAATATATATTAATGCAATAAGCAAATCTACAGTCAGTTCACCAAAAAAATTTCACGGTGTTAAAATTGGTGAAATGAATATCTCTCTTTTTTGGGTCTCATCATACTTATGAGAATTAAAAGGAAATCGGCTTTGAAATATTAATTACAATATTCTTAAGGTATTTCATAATGTTAAGGATAAATATTTTTATTGTTTTTTTTTATATATATTTTTATATCAACATTTAGTGATTATATAATTTTTGTTATAGTAAAATACAATATATTTATAATTGTTAAATATAAATTATTTTAATTGAATTCTTTTGTTATAATTGAAATTATATCATCTTCAATCACATATTTAAAAATGGTTTCATTTCTACGTTTTTTATCCATTATTATGTAATGCCTACTTTCCGAAACTGCGTGGTGGGAGAAAATGTCCCAGCCTGTAAGCATACTCCTAAAGGAGCGCTATCTTCCGCGAGTTGCCATTCCGTTAAAATTATTTAGCACCATATTCTAGACAGATTGAGAAGAGCTATTGAAGGTCTTTTTATCGTCCACTTTGTTTTGGCATTCAGGGATAAATAGAGACTAAATATCGAAATTTCTATATTCCTGTTAGAAAAAGAATGGAATTGGAATCAAAGAGCTTCTTAACAACACTTAGTCAACTGTTAACTATTTATTATTTTCAACTTATGTTGATCATTTTTATATTTATCTTAAGAAAATGAAAGGAGTTGTATTAGAAATTAACACGGCATAGCAAACAACTCCACATATTCATTTAAATATCTACCTCGCCTGTTTTCTGGAAGAACTTTTCATAAATATTCATGTCACAAGCGCAAAAATCCAGAAGAAACATCCTATCTTAAGTCTTGCAGTGATAGGACATCACTCTTAAGAGTGAAAAATCTCTGGAATTTAATCCCATTGAAAGATGACAAAAGCATTTCTGCTTTCTAAAAGCACATCTGTTGAGATGTATTTTTTGTGTTATGGGTTTTCTTCTTTAGACAGTGAGCATCACTGTCTAAGAAAACCCATCCCTAAAAACAATTTATATAATGAATATTAAAATGCCTTACAAACAACCTCATGCTATCCAATATTTAGTTTTAAACTTTCTATTAATATTAATTTAAAATTTATATATATCTGAATGTTACAAATAATTTTTAATGTTTTTGTTTACATTATTTTTTAAAAATACAATAAAAATTAAAAACTATTTATAAATAATTAATAAATAATTACAAGTATTATATTTCATGAACCTTATAAAACATGTCAGCCTGAATGAAATCAATTTTTCATTTCTGAAACTGAAATTTCTGACCCACTTGTATCAGCAAGTAAAACTATCTCAAAGTGAAATGTATCTCTTCATTCCTCCATACATATTCATTTGTGAATATATAATTTTTTCCTATTTAAATAAACATATATGTACCTACCTCACTAATGAATTTTCTATTCATGTGTACTCTATTTTTTTTAATCTATATTCATGTGTATGAAACTATTTCATTCCTTAATTTATATTGGTAAGTTAGTATTTACCTCACACTCAAATTTATATTCAAATGTAGGAATCCAGTTCTTTTAATTATTATGTTCACATACATGTTTATCAATCACATTTTCTTTAATCCAATTCATGTCTATGTACCTATTTTGCTTCCTAATTCATAATCATGTATTTCTACATCGCTCCAAGACTTATATTTACATCTTATTCTCAAAATTATACTCACATATGCGTATCTATTTCACAGATTATTTTATGTTTACATCACTATTTCAGCAACTGCATATCTTGTGTTAACAAGTGACAGCAAGTCATCAAGCCAAAGGAATTTGCATTAAGTGTTAGAAAATTTGAAAATATGAATTGATATAATGTATGGATTCATATAATATGCATAAGATAATTTAGATTATTGAATATTTAATGAAACTAGGAGATGCATCATTTCAATACATTTTCAATAATAAACATAAAAAAGTTTATTAACATACAGCACATTTCCAAACGGGTACAAATGTTAAAAAAAGAAAATAGAATAATTTCAAAAATACATTTTTATCTCATTTTTAACAAATTTGTCAGAAAATTTAATATTTGTAGAAGCCTTCGCCAGATTTTTTTCCCAATTTGCCTTCAGATACCAATTTTTTAAGAAGCTCCGATGGTTGGAAAAGAGGATTATCAGGGTACTTTTTATGCCATCCTACAATAAAAAAATCGGAAATTAACAAATCTGCAAGCAACTCAATAATTTATAAGCTATTTTTTATTAGTTAATTTAGCAGATTAAACATATCACATTTTTTATCATAAATCATAGAATACAAAATAAAATAAATATTCTAACATATCTTTAAATCAAAAGGAATTATTGAATAAATTAACAAAAAAACTATTATATTAATTTAAATACTTTATTACAGCTCATTTATTTTTTTCACAATGTTGTTTGTAAACTCTCACATAAAAAAAACATTTTTTTTTTTTTTGCTATCTTATTGGTAAAAATCTTAAAATTATTTTTTAACGGACAATAGTTTGCAAATAAAATTTAATAATCAATCCTTTTCTTTTTTTAATTTAAATGCTAAAATAGGATAAATCTTATAATATAACACGTGTTCGGAAAGTAATTTCGTTTTTTATGAAAATGAAAAATATGGGGAATAAATATTTTATTGAATTGTATATTGGCAATTCTATTCCAATACCTTTTGTAATCTTTCTGGTAGTAACAGGATTCACCAATCATGAAATGGTTGGTTTTTACTTACAAAAAACTGATCCAGGCGGAAAAATAAAATTACTTTCCAAACAATAAATAATCAGAATAAGTTACCATTCAAAGTAGATGTTTCATTTCATACTATTTTAATATATAATAATAATAAAATACTAGTGATTTCACAAGATTTGGTTGTTTATATGAATAAACGTGTGACATATGAATATTTGTTAAAAATATAGGAATAAAGATTTACAAAATAAGAAACTTGAAAAAATATGCAAAAATTGTGTATTTTATGAATTATACTTAATTTTCACTAAATTTTAGCTACGAGCACCTTTCATGATTTTGTTTTTTTTTTAAAAAAAGAAATTTATAATTATAGAGTTAAAATAGTTGTTCTTTTTTAGAATTATCAATTTACCTTATTTTTATGAGCAGAAACAAAAGAAAACTAAATATAGATACTATAAAATGAATGACAAACTTTCCTTAAAACCACTTGAAGAGCTCACTTGGCTATTAAATTATATTTTTAATGGACTTATAACAAATAATATTAAAGAAATTCATCAGTTAATTACAATATTAAATATTTTTAAAGTATAGAATATTTACTACAAAGTGTAAGCTTGAGCATTAGTTGAACAAATGCTCAATGAAATACAATTACATTTTGTCAGATTAACAGACTTGAAATAAGCACAAACACATTTTATTTGCCAATAATTAGAACTACACAAATTACAAAATACTTTCATGCACATCATACATTAAAACTTGTACAAAAAAAAAAAAAAAAAAAAAAAAAAAAAAAATCAACAGATGAGCATGCAAAAAAGGCTATTGCAACAAACACAGAATTAGTAAAGCACTCATCATAACAGCTTTCAAGCCAAATC
>JAPDSC010142804.1:383938-395627 GCA_026290005.1 Latrodectus geometricus
ATCCCTTTTTGCAATATTAAACTCAAAACAAAAAAATTTAACATACCATCAAGAATGAATTGTGTAGTATCTAAACCAACATAGTCCAGTAGTTCAAAAGGTCCCATTGGGTAACCAGCACCCAACTTCATAGCAATATCAATATCTTTCGCAGTAGCATCACCTAAAATAATACATTTTTCCTTAAAAACAATAAATTATTATATTAAAAATGTAGTTATATTTAAAAACTGTAAATTTTTTTAGATTTTTAAATAAATTAAGAAAAAAAAGTTTTTTTTAGCTAACAATAGTCACAATATACAACTAGTCTTTGTCAGAAACTTTATATATATATATATATATATATATATATAGATATATATAATTATATGAAAAAAATTAAGTAAACAAAATCAGAAATTCTTCCATTATTTGAAAGCAAACGTCTTCTATTTCTAATCAAATTCAGACAATATTGAATGACAATCTCAGGCAGAAATTGTTTTATTCTTGAATAAAAGAATTATGAATTACTTACTTCCTTCAACAAAGGAAACATTAATATATCTCAGAAAAATTTTATTTCTCTTACCTCGTTCCAGCATTTTAACTGCTTCACCCATGTATGGAACTAACAGTCTATTTACAACAAAGCCAGGAGTATCCTATAAAAGTTAATTTCAAAAATAAATTGTAAATTATATATATATATATATATATATATATATATATATATAACAAATTAATTATTAATCTTGAATTTTATGTGACAAAGTTTTTTATTTTATTTTTTCCCCCAAATATAAATAAGCAGTTATAACCATAAAAAGAAAACTAAAACAATGTTTATGAATTTAAAATTTAAGCATAAACAGTACTTCGTATCCTGCATTTTGTTTAAAAAATAAATGTTTTTTTTTTATAATATAATAAATAGAAGAATTTATTACGTTATAAAAAAACATTTTTTAAATATAAACAATTTTAGCACATTTTATATATAAATATAATTTTGAAGTTTAAATTACTTAATATTTTAATATAGTATTAATTATTAATAACTAAAAAATAATTCTAAAATACATTTTGCAAAAAATTCATAGAATTTTATTTTGTATATATTGTGTAAATATTTAGATCATACAAAAATATTTTTACATAACATTTGAGAAAAGGGTATTATAAGACATTGAAATATTATATTTCTCAGGTATAACCTTTCAGAACAACTTTTTATAGGTAATGAGCTGATATTCATGTATCACCAGGGAGACTACAAAGAACCTACCAAACCAAACATGAAAGCAGCAAAAAAAAAAAAAAAAAAAAAGGTCAGAAACAATAATTATTTTCTATTATTGAACACAGGGTGGAATTAAAATAAATGTTCCAAAGAGATTGAATTTAATGCTCAGCAATGATGAGATTTAAAATATATTGACTCCAAAGGATTCAATAACGAAGAGTTTCTATAAGGTATTTGAAAATTACTTCTTGCCTAAATTAAGGAGAAAATTCACAAGCACTTACCAAAAAAAAAAAAAAAAAAAAAAAAAAAAAATGTAGTATTAATTTAAATTGCAATAATTATTTTCAAAGAGAACTATTTTATTAACTCCTTTCAATTTGATAGAAAAAAAAAGTAACTATCAAATTGAAAAGAGTTATTAAATTAACTACAATTAATTTGATAGTAAAAAAGTTACTTTTTTCTTTTTTTACTATCAAATTAATGAACCAATTAGGTACTAATTAATTTGCCAAACAATCATTATAAAATTTTTGATATTGTAATAAGTCACCAAAAGCAATTAAACGCTTACAGTCAAACAAAAAGCAACTTTAAATGTGTTCAATTCTGACTAATATTTGGTTACTTCAATAAACAACATAATAAATACACTTTAGTTATAAATTCTATAATATATGGAAATGTTTTAAATACCATACAAGCTATATAATGTTCAAGTTCTAAATATCATATGCAGCATCTAACATCATTTATGTAAGACATAAAAATAAAATGTTTTATGCTATGGAACATTCCAATGGACAATTTTCTAATACTTTAACATTAATATTAAAAACGGTAAATAAAAATACGGTTCAAAATTCACCTTCATATTTGTTAACATTTAAATTTTTGCAAAATTACAATTTAACACATTTTATTTGGAAAGCATAAAGTAAATATTTTCAGTAAAAAATTTGTAATGGAAAAAATTTTGTTACATATTCATGCTAATATATATTATGCAAAATAAAAAATAAATAAATAAAACTTAGATCTGTTTTTCATGACAAGTAAAAAATACATGGGTATTCATTTTAATCAATAAATAAATGCATAAAAAATTAACAAAAGTAACAATTGTCATGTGTACTGTAAGAAAAGGATTTAAAATTACCAAAAATATGTTTCAAATATGAATAAACGAAAGTTAAGAGGAGCAAAAATACTTGTATTGTATCAAGTCAAATCATACTTCTTTAATAAATGCAAAAAATAAATATAACAAGAACTTTTTCATAAACATTCAAATAAGAAAATTATAGAATAATTTTCCTATTTAATTCCTTAAATCATCACAAGTAACTAATTTAACAATCTTGAGAAAAACTTATAACTTAATCGCTGATATAAAATTAATAAATGATATAGATACAACCTTTCTCTTAAAAATGATATTAGCTAACAATATATTTTTTTTAAAATTTAATAAGATAAAGAGTAGCAAAATTAGTTCTAGGTTTAAGCACATAGTTTGTGTATATCAAATTCTATAATTGACTAGTGACCAAAAGTTTAAGTATTCATTATATTCCAGAATCAGTTTATTACTTCAATAAAATTGAACAAATTGTTAAAAATAAGTTTTTTACTATATTTAAAATTCATAAAATATTGGAATTTTAGAAAAATTCAAAAATGTTTCATGTTTTCATTTTTAAAATAATAGTTCCAATTGAAAATAAGATGATTATTGTGCCATTTAATATTTTCCATTGTTAAGCAAAGTTTGCTTTTTAATAAATAAAAAATTGTAATTCATAACTATGCATCAATTTCAATTTCTTTTATGAACATTCAATTTTGAAATTAAAGTTTAACTTTAATTTGTGCTATATTGTAACATCAGAAATTGAAATGACATAATTGAATAGACTGCATTTTTTAATATTTTATAGGCATTTCTACACTTCTTAAAAGGATATATTTAATCTAAATAATGCTTCATTAATTCTTGAATATTCATTGAAAACAAAATTAAAAGTAAATGGACATAAATTTTAAAACTTTAAAAAAAAAAAAAGTTTTTTTAAATATATTAGAAAGTTTTTCTTATTAGAAAGTATTCTAATGACATAAAGATAAATTAAAATATAATAATATAATTATCTTTATATTATTATATCTTTTTTTTTTTCTTAAATCCCCTTATACATATATATGATCATTAATCAAACATCCTAAAAAAATTGAGAGGGAGAGAAGCTTTTTATGCTTGATGATTGATTTGATAATACTGTACATGTGCTTAATTTTACTAAATGCCTTAAAACCTTAAAATTTAACCAAAACATTTGTAGATAGTTAAGACATTTTAACCAAAAACTGTTCATCTTTTAATTTCTCAATCAGAATTTTGCTTACATTGCTTTATTATGGTCATGGTTTAATGAAAGCCCCAAAAAAATAAAATAATTTTTTCTAGTTTATTTCCCTGAAAACTTAACAAAATAAAAAGAAAGAAAACGAAAAAAATCACAAAATTAATAACATTTTTAACAAAAAGTAAATGGTTAAAGAAAAGTTAAGCTTTCCATCAGTTATTCACTATTTACCAAGAGCTTCCAGAAAATTATCGAAATTACAGGAATATTGGAAAAAATAAAATTTCCTGGAGTTCCAAGGAGTTAAATCCTACTTTAATAATCACGGTTAAATAAGAAAATTTGTTTTTTTATGCTTAATTTTTCTATTTATGGGCTAATTTAACAAAGACTTGCTATTTTAAGTGGACTCCAAACTACAGCAAATAACCAAGCCTGATGTAGTTATCAACTTTCAATAATTGAATTAAAGGATAAAGTGCTAACGATTTGAGCGGTGAATTTTCAATATATTTTATTTATTTCAAATTACTATAGTTATATCACATATGCTTACCTTACAAGTGATAGTTTGTTTACCTAATTTACTTCCAAAATCCATCAACTTCTTGTAAGTATCTTCACTTGTTTCAGGTATGCGAATAACCTGTGGAATTGAAAATAGCAAAAACAATTTTTAAAATAAAATTAGCTTAGAAATATTTTTTGTACAATAATTCAAAATAGCTACTGATTAATAATATTTTATTTATTTTAAAAAATAACTATCATAAACAGAGCTCAAAGCAATTAAAATATACTAAGTCTTTAATAAAATAACAGTAAAAACTTTATTTTGGATTAAATGTAAGAGGAATAAATGCAAATTCATCTCAAACTTTGCAATAAGCAAAATTTGAGTTTGATGTCAAAGACAATGCTTTCGCAGCAGCAAAGAATATTGGGTTTTCAACTTAATGCAAGACAAGGCAAAAAAAAAAAAAAAAAAAAAACATTTTTCAGTAAGCAAATTGTTTTGATGACTCTTAAGTCTCAGGGAAGTCATTCAACCAAATCAAAAGATTGAAGAGCTGTTGCCTAGTTGATATAGAAAGTCTTTTCTTGCTCAAACTGCGAACTGGAAGAGAAATGAATGGCACCATATTCTTTTCTCTCAAGAGCTCCATTTTCTCTTTTTCCTGATAATAAGCATATTTTCATATGGAGGGAACATGGCACTAGAAACAATCCTGCGTTCATGCATGAAAGTGTTAGATTTTGCAGTAGCAGAGTGATGGGGTTTATTCTGGCATCCTTATTGATGGGTGCACTGATTTCCATATCATTTGAAATGGAGCTCTGATTGGTCACTGATATAGGGATGAGATTATCAGACCAACTGTAGTCCCTTACGCTGCAACAAGAGATTATGACTTCCTGTTAATGGATGATAGCTATAAGTTACATTGTGCAACTAGGCGAATAATTTCCTTTTCGAGATAGGAGTCCTATGATTGGAAAGGCCAGCATGTTCTCCGGACTTGAACATAATACAGCATGTTTGGGACGCCCTAAGCAGATAAATTGAGGGACACTTACCACTTCTACACTCTCCTAGAACAGGAAAAAGTTGTTCTAGAGAAGTGGGACAGAATAACTCGGCCTCTTATTAATAGCCTCATCGACTCAATCCCTCAAAGGTGCTTAACATTGTTCACTATCTAGGGAAACCATAACCTATACGAAAAACGATTTTATTATAAGGAAACAACTTTTTTATTTGTTTTTCTCATATGCGCAAATTTTATTTTTTCCTTTTGTACCCAAATGCTCAATAAAATACAATTTTTTTCTGCAAAACAAATGTTGTTTTTATCTGATATAACCTACATTTGTCAGTAATTAATCACTCAATCAAACAATTCTCTAGATGCAAAATCAACCCACAATTTCAATATCCCTTAATTGTTTTGAACAGAGTATATGCTAAATAGTGGAACATATAATGCTATGATAATAAAAATCATCGATTAATTAACAATATATTTTTAGAACTAAAATCTGAAAATTAATGTTTGCTGATTTTTTTTTTATTTTTTTATTTTTAATTTCACTTATAAGCATTTTAATAAGTTGCTGAAAACTGACAAAACTTATCAATTAAATAAAGTATTATCTTTACAAAAATAATTATTAAGTCCATTTAATAACCAAGAAACTTGTAAGTGAAAAATACTTGGTTTTAAATGCATGATGAGATACCTTTTATTCCTGTAATTTAAACTATCAGGATTTGGTTTGTTTATTATTCTAGTTATTTTATACATACAAGGAATAACTGGATGGAACTGAACAATTTAAAGTGGATTTCTAACAATTACAAACAGCCACACTCAAACTAGAAGTCAAGGCAAAAAATGCTGAAGCTAGAAACCAAAGGGCTAATAGTTTCCTTGGAATTTACTTTTACCTACTCCAAAACAGGATTAAGCAATCCAAGATAAAATACATAACAGAACTGCGAAACCTCCTTTAATTATCTATCATGTTGCCTTCAGAAATGAATTTTTATACACAAAAAACAATATTCACATGCCACAAAGAAGACTCCCAAATGCCCAGACAAGTATACAGATAGAAAGCAGCTTAACATCAATCTTTTGAAGTTCAACAGTTGTTAGGATTGAGAGCATGTTGTTCTACTCCAATAAGAGCAGCTCTACAAAATGCCATATCAAAACTATAAACTATTTATATTGACATACAATACAGAGGGCAGTTTACATTTTCATTTTTTTGTTAAGTCCAGCATATTCCTTTTGAACAAAGCAAGATAGGGCATAGTTTCTAACAAGCATTAAATCAGAAAATTAAATTATCTTTATATACAAGACTTAAAATTTCAAAAACATGGGGAACTTTAAAGCTTGAAACTTATACTTCTAATTTACAAAAAAAAAAAAAAAAAAAAAAAAAAAAAAAATGTAGAACAGTTTAATTACACATTACGTAGTTTTATACAAGTATTATATTAACACATTCTTATAAAACCTTTACAGGAAAATGCTGAGTGAGATTTCATTCTTCTGAGAAGAAGATTATGCAAAGAAAAATTTGATTTTCTCAAGGATTCAATTTAAAAAACACAAAATGTGTTAATGACAATATTGCACTCTTAAAGTTTAAATGTTGCCACTTAAGTCATTTTGTGCACATGAGACAAGATGGCACATAATGTGATTTCTTAACCACAAAATATGCTCAAAGCTGAGTCCATGGACTGTTGACTTGAGGATCAGAAAGATACTTATTCATCCCTCACTATGTCATCTTTTATAAAATAAAAAGTCATGGCTGTACCGTGACTTACAGGAGATGAATAAATAGTAATATAAATTATCATTTGCTTATTTTTGCACATTTTTAAATTAGAATTTTGGTTATTTTTATCGTTACGTCAATTATTTTTTGTACATGATGTTAATTTGATTGGACTCTAAAAAATTCCATTCCATTACAAACACACAAGCCAGAGGTGTGAATCAAATACATGAACAATTAAATTTAAATTCAGAACTTTACTCAAAATTTTTAAACTACAGATTAGCTTAGCAACCAACATTTGCTTTTTATACATAAGGGCTCATCTGACCAAGAACTATAGTTTAGAATTATATATTGAATCTTAATGAACATTCAGATTAAAGTTACAATAGAATCAGATCATGAAATTGAAAAGCAGAATTTCAATTTTTAAACAAAAATAAACAACTAAAAATTAAACCAAATAATTAATAAGTAGTTGATATTTAAAGGATGACAACTAAAGGAATTATGTTGGAGTATTTTTTTATAATACATTAAACACATAACATATATGAAACAAGTCCTTTTACAAATAAAACATACTTCCAAGAGTTTCATCATAGGAACTGGGTTAAAAAAATGAAGTCCACCAAATCTATCTTTTCTTTCTGTAACACTAGCAATCTCAGAAATGGATAAAGATGAAGTGTTGCTTGCAAAAATAGTTGATCTATAAAGGAAATAAAAATGTTATGATGTATACACTTAATATTTCGGCAGATTAAACAATTTGACTTTCGTAAAGAATAAATGTAAAGTTTTAAAAATTATGTAGCTCTATAATTTAGTTTTTTATTACTTACATATTTATTATTATCTTTGGTTTTTGGAATTTTAGGATAAATTTTAACTACATAAAAATTGCATTACTTACTGGGGAGCAGCCTTATCAAGTGACCTAAATAATTTATGCTTGATGTCAATATTTTCTATAATTGCTTCCACAACAATATCTGCTTCTTTGACTGCATTTTCTGCATTGGTGTCAATTTTAAGTCGTTGCAATGTTTCAGATATAAAACTTTCTTTCTCCTAAAAAATTTATTTTGAAAATTTTCACACAGTCGATACAATTTATTTTAATAGCTTTTACAAATAAGTGTGAACCAAATATGTAATTATTTTTACAAATAACTTTTTATTTAATAATTTTAATAAAAAATGTTCTGAAAAATCCTTAAAAATTTGAAGTTCTTAACATACAAAATTAGCATATCGTATGTATACATATACAGAATTCACTATTATTTCCCTGATTGATTCAAAACATTTAATATAAAATAAGATCATTCATCCTTATAAAATATTTTAAAAAAATTTAAAATACCAAAATTATATTTATAAAAGAAGTACCAATATTTGTTTCTAATTTTAAAAATTTATTTAGCGCATGGATTCAGATTTTATATAAATATTTTAGATCAATTGCAGATTATTATAATGAACCTCTTTCTATTGTCGCATAATGTTTTTAATTTTGATAGAAAAGAGGGAATTACATTCTTCCTACTTAGCTTTGAAGAAAACATAATGAATTTTATTATATGAGTTAACTATAAACCCTTCATTTATAAACAAGAAAGAGGATGGTACTTTTTTAGAATTCATGTTATGGCACCACTGTTGGTCAAAAAAGGAGGAAAGTGTGATAGTTTATAGAAGGTTAGTAATCATCTACTGTTCATTTACCCTAATGCAGTGCACATATGAGGAGCACTCGCTTTTTGTTGAAGTATACTTCTCGAATTCCCACTTGATCACTGCAGTACAGTGTGCTTTTTGTTTACAATTTACTGTTCCCCCACATGGATGTGTTCCTGGATGGTAATTTATTGTAAATTGGATAAATGCATTCAGAAAAAAAAGGAATGTATATTCTGTTTGAAGAGGACCTGAGAGAAATGTTACACCACCACAAAATGTCAAACAAGTCAGAACAACAGTACTGCAATCTTTGAAACTCTCAGCTTGCTCTTAGCATTTCAAGACATTCTATTCTCTCCACCCAATTTTTTATAATAAACTGAATTTTCATGTGTATAAAATATGCATAGTCCAGCAATTGTCAATACGATATTATGTAACATGAAGAATGTCTTGAGAAAATATGCTTACAATCATATCCCATGAAAGAAATGTGTTTTTCTCTGACGAAGCATATTTTCAACTTCGTGGATGCAGAATATGTGGTCCTGGAGTAAAACAAACTCTAGAAAAAATCACATTTTGGCACTCAGAGCATGCCAATGTGTGGTGCACCATATTACAAGTAGGCATCACTGACACTTTTTCAAGGAAAACCGTTGTACTGTAACAGTGAATTCACGTCATTAACTATGTTGCAACAGTTTTTCCAGATGGCTTTCAAGGCAATGCAATAACAGAATATCTAGTTTCAATAAGACAATGCCACAACACACATAGCAAGCATTACCATAGAATTTTTGAGGCAAATATTTTTGGAAAGTTTATCTCTCGGATGGTGTATCTTAACTGGGCTGCAGCTAACTGGAATTAGCTCCATGCGATTCCATCCAGCCCCTTGAAGCTGTGAAGTCTTCCAAACCACAAAGCCTACCCACCACTTCTAGAGCTTTTTCTATTAGTATCATGCCGTTTATAGGTACATTCATGACACAAGCTTCTTTAAACCACTTTAATAAGATAACTTCCAACTAATCATATGACGATTTTTTCAAGGTTTTCCATTTCTTGTACTATGGACTGCAGGATTGACATGGGAACTTCTTACAATTGAGAAAACACTACTTTGGTTCTCAAAAATTCATCAAACTGTTTAATAATTTAAACTTTCCCAGGAATAGAAAATTTTTTGTGTTCTTTACTCGTCATTTCGGCTTGAAAAGTTCAGAAAGTGACCACTGCATGCTAAACAGCAAATGTATGTTGTTCAGCATCATACAGTGGATTTCATACTTATCTGAAAACATGTAGAAGGGTAAGGAGCAACCCCTTTCTCCTTTCTGATTAAAAAAATGAGTCACCTCATCTGATTGGTAATTGGAGTGTCTCTTACCCTGTCCATCTAATCACCAACGAAGTGTTTGCTTCTGTACTTTGCTCAACCACCAGTAGTGTATTCAGGGAAGTAGACAGTCGGTCTGTCCAGGGAATGTGTTTCTGTTTTCATAGGTTAACTTTCAACAGCGTGGATTAGCTTTAAAAAAGCACAAAAGGAAAAATGTTACTTATTTTCGAATTTTTCTTTTTTCCCTTTCCAGGAAAAACATAAAATGCAGGAAATTCCATAACAATAAACTTACAATCTTAAAGGGTTAAAGGTTAAATTAACATTATAAGTATACAAACAAACTAGGCCCGGTGAAAAAAATGTAAATTGCAAGAAAATCTCAGATTCGAGGGGCGTAAAATCAAGGTTTCACTGTATATATATACATACATACATATATATATATTGTAGCATAGCATAGAGGAAAGGCAATTGATGACAATATTAATTTGAATTATTTAAATTTATTGATGAGAACAAATTTTAATATATACATAATTTTTAATATAACCTTCAAAATCAAACATGATTATTAAATCGGTGGACATTGCCACAAACAGACCTCCTGTGTGCTCTCTCTGAGAACAAAGTCTCTAATAATAAAACATAATCAGGAGGGAAAAAGAGGGTGTCAGATTTTAGTGTGGATGCACTATTCGGATCTCTCCCTTTGCTCGTTACGATATATATATATATATATATATATATATAATGTAACAACAAAATAGCAGAAATATTTCACTAAATACTGATCATGATTAGCATAAGAAAATTTGAATTTTATACAGCATAAAAGAATAGAAAATTAGAATTTGTCACTGAAAACTTCTCATTTTTAAAGTTAAAACCTGGAAAAAATTATTTTTTTAAAGTTTTATATATGTATATATATATATGTGTGTGTGTGTGTTATGGCTAGTAGAGCCTATGACAAATATTAGATTGTATTATGATCACTTCAAGAATAAAAATGCTATTAATCCAAATGCTATCACTTTAACTAATGGAATATTACCTTAACATTCTTCAAGAGTATAACACAAATTTTTTGCTTCATTTTAGGACTTAATTTGCTCATATGTATAGGGAACTTATCTAAAATCTCACATGAAATTAATCAAAATCCTATTTGTCATAAAACAGTATTTATGAACTTGCACAGTTATGACAAAATAAAATTGATAAAGAAAGCTGTGAGTAAAATTCTCAATTAACCATCAAATTAATTAAATATTTTTTCATAAGTTAAAAAAATACTTAGTTTTTACTTGAGGTTTTTCAGCATACACCTTCTTTGCGACTCTTTCCAGACTTTTATGGATGTTACTTTTCGATTTCTGTAACACTGGTTCTGAAACATCAACCAAAGTCACATTGTGGCCAGTTTGAGCAGCAACCTAAAAATACGCATGCACTTATATACATTATAAATAATGAAATACAATTACTTCAAAACAAGCAAACAACCAAACAAAAGCAGAAATTGAAATCACAGACTGTTGAAATGAAGACGAGTACAAACAACCAACTCAATTTAGTCTTTTTAAAGCCACATAATGCTTATTTGTGTAGTTGTTTTACTTAAATTGATATTAAAAGTGTCAAATCATATTAACATATTGCTATGCATCTCATATTCAGAAAAATTTTAATTTTAAAGCATAAAATTATTCATTTTTATAAAAGTTAAAATATATATATATATATATATATATA
>JAPDSC010142804.1:406827-427432 GCA_026290005.1 Latrodectus geometricus
TAAGATATTAAATTTGGGAAATTTACTTTCGATAATGATTTGTAAAACTCTAACTTTGGCATATTTAGAAACAATTGCTTGAGATGATTGTCAGACTGCGACTCAATTAATTCAAACTGCAAATCTGACCTCACTGTTTCACAATTTACGTTGAATAACACGGTAAAAATATCCAATTCTACTTGAATGGCACTGAAATCTTGAAATCTGAATGCAGTTTGAACTCAAAATGCAGTTTTTTCAAGCTTTTTTCATAATTCTTAAGGTTTTCTTCATTTACAGAAAGTATTGAATTTAACCTCGCAGGAAATAAGATAAGTCGTTCTTACCTAGCTGCCCAGCAAACATATTAAGTTTTAGTTTAAAAGCTTTGAGATGTGACCAAATATCGTCGATAAATTGATTTTTCCCTTACATCTTGACATTCAAGTTGTTCATATGACAAAGAAGTCTTGAAAAATGCAAAGTCTGAAAGCCATTTTGTATCTTCTAACATTTCGCACTCCGCAGAACACTTTCTCATGAAAGAACAACACAATGGCGTCTTTCAGCTGCCAAACTCGCTCGAAAACACATCCTGCATTAAGCCACCTTACTTTCGTGTAATACAGTACATCAGAGTATTCAGATTGCAATGGCTGAAGAAAATCTCAAAATTGTCTGTGAGTAAGCCCACAAGATCAAATAGTATTTCAGCGCATTCAGACAAAGCATGCGCCAGTAGCGACACCTACATTTTATTTAAATGAGGAAATTGTTCAGCCGGTTCCTCATACACAAATTGCATTTGAACGTTGTTGCCTGGTGAAAAGTTGTTGTGATGCCTCGTGTAAGAAGGAGAAATGCGTACCAGCACGTTTCTGACTTTGATAAAGGTCGAATTGTAGCGTACCGGGATTGCGGTTTATCTTATCGCTGCATTGCTGCTCACGTCGGTCGAGATCCAAGGACTGTTAGCAGAATATGGAATCGATGGGTTCAGGACGGTAATACGGAACGCCATGCGGGATCTCAACAGCCACCTATCACTAGCAGCCGAGAAGACAGGCATATTATCCGCATGGCCATAATGGATCGTGCAACCACGTCATGAGCCGTGAGTCAAGAAACGGGGTCGTTTGGAAGACAACAAGTGTCTGCACGAACAGTTCGACGATGTTTGCAGCAGCATGGACTCTCAGCTCGGAGACAATGGTTGCGGCTTCCCTTGACGCTGCGTCATAGACAAGAGTGCCTTCAATGGTGTGATCAACGACGAACCTGGGCGCACGAATGGCGAGACGTCATCGTTTCAAATGAATCCAGGTTCTGTGTACAGCATCATGATGGTCGCATCCGTGTTTGGCGGCATCGTGGTGAACGCACACTGTTAGCGTACATTCGTCATCGTCATACTGGCCCATCACCTGGCGTGATGGTATGGGGTTCCATTGGATACACGTCTCGGTCACCTCTTGTTCGCATTGACGGTGCTTTGAACAGTGCACGTTACATTTCTGGTGTGTTACGACTCGTGGCTCTACCCTTTATTCTAGCCCTGTGAAATCCTACATTTCCGCAGGATAATGTCCGACAGCATGTTGCCGGTATTGTACGGACCTTCCTTGATACGGAACATGTTTGGCTGTTGCCCAGGCCAGCACGTTCTCCAGATCTTTCACCTATAGAAAACGTCTGGTCAATGGTTGTCGAGCGACTGGTTCGTCACCAAACGCCAGTCACTACGGTTGATGAACTGTGGCATCATGTTGAAGCTGCATGGGCATCTGTTCCTGTACATGCAATCCAATCTCTGTTTGACTCAATGCCCAGGCGTATAACTGCCAGAGGTAGTTGTTCTGGGTACTGATTTCTAAGGATCTATCCAGCCAAATGTTTTGAAAATTTAATCAATTGTTATTTCTAGTATAATATATTTGTCCAATAAATATCATTTTGTTATCTGCATTTCTTCCTGGTGTAGCAATTTTAATGGCCAGTAGTGTACATTTGGTGATATTTTAAGGTAGTACTTTTTTTTATTTCAAAGTGTATTGTTTTAATAGTGCTTATGTGGAACAACCTAGGTAAATTTCTATTTAATCTCAACCATTAGGAGACAGCAAAGAAAAAAAAATATTAATAAATTCCAGGAGTCAGAGTCTTGACATTCCTGGTTTTTTTAAAAAACGCTCTGAAATGTCCCTATTTTTCAAAATAAATGATGAAATTCCTGATTTTTAAATAAAATTTTATGTTATTAATTTAATTAAAATTTTAAAATTTAAATAGATTTTTTTAATTTAAATTGCTGTACAAGTTTCATTTTGAATAAAAAAAAAGTAAAGTTTTTTAACCATAAAGTGATTTCATGGGTAAATCACTTTTTATCGTTTTTAAATGTTTTCAAAATTATGAGTCTTCTCTTTTAATTAATGTTTAGAATTCAAATTTTAAAATCCTTAGCGATATTGCTTTCAAAATTTTCCGAAATCTCTATCTTTTTCTATCCGTGTCTTTCATCCATTACAGTTTCTTTGCCTGGCTCTCCGGCTTTTGGAAAGCATTCATTGTTACGAGATAGAAATAACCATGGTTTCGAGCGATTTCCAGCAATGATCTAGTGCTGACACAAGTCATTTAATCACAGTTGACATTTAATGCAAGTCATTTAACAAAGCCTGAAAACATAGCATCATTTTCGCCTGATGACTCGTTCGATTTGAATTTAAAAACATTTTGAAGAACATTTTGTGCGTAAAAAAACTGATTGTACGCGAAAAACCTGACATCGAGTGCGTCTCTGTGGTTTGAACTCTTTGAGAATCAATATTAAAAATATTGTTGTTTGTTTTATTAATAAATCGATTCAATTGGTAAGGACGAAAGCATTGGTTTGAGAATCTATCTTCCATTAACTGGAGCCATTAGCATCTTGACAACAGAACAGAAGAAAAAGCAAAATAAAAAAAAAACAAGACAAAGCATCTACTTTATGGTTAGTTTAAATCGGCAAAGACGATTTTTTTTTTTTTTTTCACTTTTATATTTTTCAGTTGTAAATTTTTCGGCTAGTGGAATATATTTTCTTCTTTAGCTAATTTTTCCTCTTACAATAAATGGAAATAATAACCTCATTAACTCTTTTTTGCGAAGTGACAACGATGTTTATTGTGTGGAGTTCCTTATGTGACAATGGCGTAAAACAAAATAATGTAAGATAAACAAAAGAGCAATATGAACGGAAAAACATATTCAACTTTGAGGAATATAATTATTGGAAAATAATTATGTTCTTTCATTTAAACATCAACGAAAGAAATATGTACTTTTTATTTTATGTGACTACATTGTTAATTATATATATATATATATATATATATATATATATATATATATATATATTTGGGATTATTCGTCGTAAAAATGTGGCAGCAAATTATACAACTTTTTTTTTTTTTTTTTTTAAACTTGAAAAAAAGGTTTTGTGGAATATATACAGGAAAATACTGTCCTAACATGTTGCATCATGTAATGGATATGAAAAAGAAATTAGTTACTACTAGAGTAATTAGTATCAGTTCTGATTTTCAGTTTTTAATTAAAGATGAAATCTTTGTAATCATTTTCCAGTAATTTTAAGCAATACTATGTTTCCCATACATATCCATTAGCTATTTTGAAATCTGAGAAACATTTTTGTCCATAAACTTCATATAACATAACACTTTTGTAAATGAATCACTCAGGAAAGTTGGAAAAATACATATAATGTTGAATTCGAGCAGTTCCCTGTCTACCTCCTGATTATTTCCATTAAGCAACATATTAGTTGGCCATTTTATAAATATGCTACCAACTGTTGATTCTCAGACATGTATGGAGAAACCCAGTATTCGCCAAGTCAATTCCGTACCATTTATATATCTGTTTATTTTATACTGAAAATATTTTATACTCCGATGTTATTCTTATTGTTATTGGAAATATCGCTGCCTTTGTTAAAATTTTCCTCGTGTTTAATTGATTTAACGAAGTTGTAGCAAACTACATTTATGTGTATTGAAAACTATTTTTAGAGTATTGCATGACATAACTGATTAAATACTTCTAACTTCTTACCCTACATTATTTAACAATGAAACTATCATTTTCAGTCTCATTTCTACTTATAATATATAAGTCCATCTTGCCTTTCAACATGGTATTGAATATCTCTTTCAATGTTACCTCATATTTAATATTCCACATGGAACATAAAACACCTTTTTAAATCATATAATCTTGGTTTCAAAAATTCAACTCGGATTATTTGATATAAAGGCATTTTAAATGCAACAAAAGTAAATTATTGAAGTAATCCCGTCAATCGATTCAAAGCCCATTGATTCCAAAAGAGTGATATTTCTATGACTGAATGCTTGATGAGGTATGTCAAATTTTTTCATATCTAGACACAACCATCTGTAAAGATTGCATCTTTCAAATACATGCAACCTTTCTTATGCAATTTCTTTTGGTTTTTATCACACAAATTTCATGCATTTAGTATACGTATGTATTAAAAGTTGTAGTAAATGATAGAAATTAGTAATATAATACTATCTGTTGCAGTTTCAAAATTATGTGATATGCTTAAACTATCTTCAAACAATCAGTTTACCTTAATCTCAAAACAACATGAATACAAAATTTACAAATGTTACCTTCAATTGTTATAAAAAAGGAATTTGGTTCAATATTGTAGTTAAAAAAAAAAAAAAAAAAAAACTCTATTTTAAACATAATTACAAATACTGATTTACTGTTCAAATTTTTTTAAAGAACATTGATTGTGAAAATTATATTTCAATTTATATTTACAATTTCATTAGGCAACACTTTCAAAAATATGAAATTTCAGGATAAGAAATAGCACTAATGCATTGAATGGGGAGAAGCGGTTCAACATTCATAATTACTTGCATACCTTCGGAACAAATATTTATTGACAAAGAACAATTTACTTCTATTTATCCATCTCAAAGAATAGCAAAATATTAATGATAGTACAAAAATAGCTTATAAAATCAAAGTGAGCAGTTATAAGTACAATATTTTAGAAGTCTTTTTAAAGTGAAACATATTAAGTGACTATTAGCATTTAAAATTCTTCATGAACACTGAGGGAAAAAAGTCGATTTGATTGGGTAAGAAATGCTATGGTTGTTTAATTTTTTTTACACAATATTGCCACACCATGAAAGACTGTATTTTTAGTTCTATTATTTCAACATACTTTATTATCATATTATTTAGGATTAAATACTCGTATAACACTTTTTTGAGCTCTATTGTGTGCCTGAATGATTTATTGTTACATCATATAACACTGTGTATAATATTAGGTTTAGCTGTATCAGTATATATATTTATATATAAGCTCTATTACATCAGTATACTTTATAGTCACACCATAAAGCCTATATTTGTTTCAGCTCAATAAATATTTGTATTAGCTTCAGCTTACTTTACTGATACATTGTAAATGACTGAATATAATACTTGTTTTAGCTCTATTGCAAGAGTATACTTTGCATTATAGCATTGATACAGCATATTATATTTACTATCATACCATGCAGAATTGCACATAATTCTTCTTTTAAATCTATTGCTACAGCATTCTTTTCTGAATTGATAGATGTTGGGCCAAATTTAAATTCTTCACAATCAATTTACAGTTCTTTTTACGAGTGGAAGAATCCTCGTGAGACTAAAAAAGAGATGTCTATTGTTCTACTACATTGAAACTTTAACTGTTTTTTAAGTAATTTTCTTTCAAGAATAACATTTTCTAAAATTAATTTCATTGGGATTTATATCAGGGATATAAAAATTTATGACTTGGGTAATGATAAATATCTTCAGTAGAATTTTTGGGAAAATAGGATATTATACATAATGAAAAACATGTGAGAAAAATCATGAAATAAAGTAATATTTCGATTAATTTCAATTAAAAATTATTTGTTATTTTTTATAGCATAAAGGAATAATAGGTAAATAATATCTGCCAAATATAACAGATTTGGTGATATCTGAATCCAGTCTTGATAACTAAAAAGTATGATTTTAATAGACAATTGAAAATAACAAGATTTATATTTTACAACATTAAATATTTATTTCAAAAACTTAAAAAGTATATAATTACATAAAAAGAGAAAAAATATTACAATTACATAAATGAATTTATTCTAGCAAATACTACAATAACAGAAAATTGTTACCAGAAGATTGAAGAACATTATATATAATGATATTTTTCTTACATTGTTCCTCTGCTGTTGATACATCACTCAATTCTACAACACTAAAATTCCTTCAAACAATGTATCAAACTTCAAATGAAATATGGTATTTTACTAGACTTCATTACACACATATTTCATATGTTTTCACTCCATTTCATTATACATACATATACAGATAGATGTAGCATGCACATTAGGATTAGTTAAAAGTTGACACTTTGTACATATCAGGTAGGAATGATCCAGTTCTTAGAGCCTCCATTTTATCTTCCATATCAAATAAATCATTTGTTAGTCTTCGAATTGTATTCCTGAGTTCCTGATAGAAAAAATGTAAATACATATGAACTCAATATAAAGTGGATTAAAAAAGTAAATTCAGACAAAATAAAATAATACAGGGTGTCTATAAAAAAGTCTGGAACAATTTCATGTTTAATAATACATGAGCTAATGAAGAAACAAAGAAAATTATAGCATTTATGCATCATATACAGAGGACAATCATTTTTACAAAGTTTAGAGACTGGTAGTTCTTAATGTAAAAAGTTCATAAAATAAAAAATAATGTAGTAGATTATTAAGTCGTTACGCAAACGACTTTTTCTTTATAAATAAAACACTCTTTAGTAATGCAAAATAAGATTTATACTTAAAAACAACACTATTTTTAATTTATTCTTTTCACTTTCACCACACAATTTTCTAGGACTCAGACCATATCTGGTTTTAAATTTTAGGAGCCTGATGTTTTGAATCTTTTATGTTCAGCTTTATGTCACTAACTCTAAAAACAAGTGCCTACTGTGCTTGTGTGTGTATATATATATTTCTTTTGTAAATATCATCTGCTCATATTATTGATTGTATGTGTCTTTATTTTTGTCAACGATTTGAACGACTTTTTATTTATGTTAAATCAGTTGGATTTCTCTTTGATGACATTACTATCAACATTCTTTTTTACTTAGTCAAGCAAACAAAAGATTCTATAGTTTAAGTTCCTATATATCACTAATTCATAAAAACAAAAGAAAAAAGTCGTTTAAAGAAGCAATAGAAGATGAGCATTGTTGCTGGTACTGCTTCCTTTATCAAGAATTTTTTCTGAGTTCTTAAAATTGCAAAATGTGTTCTTTTAAATATTTTTTTCTTTTTTGGCAATTTTTGTTTTATTTAGTCATTTTTTCACCTACTTTTAAAATTTTCTTATTTATTACAACTATTTATTTATATTATGCTGTTTATTTTAGCAACTGTGAAAAATCCTCAACTGAACCTGGCGAATTTTCCTCTCATTAAACAAAATCTCATAAATTGAGGTGTTCAAGTGAAATGAAACCAATTACAGAATAACAGCTGAAATTTCTAAGGTTTTCTCCCTTTCTGTCATCTAATGTAGAGGGAAGTAAGAAGGGTTTTCTTCTTTCGATGTACTAACATAGGGGAAGAACAGAACTCTAATTCAGCACCATTGCTCTTTCCTATCAAATATTAGATATCCATGAGTCTTGTGTGTAAGGTCTAAATAAATATCATTTATATAGCGTGTTATAAATTGCATGTTTTTTGTAAAAATCAGAAAGCAATATTATGCTTAGTTTTGATGTGCTCTTTTGAACCCAATTGGAATACCATTATTTATATTTCTTTGAAGGACCATTCTTTTGAAAGATAGATTGAGCACGGAACTTTTATTACTTCGCCAGCCAAATCACCTGATATAATATTGTCAAGCTTTTTTCCTTGGAGATTCGTAACCAACATCAATTACAGAAGGAAAGCGTTGGTGCTTTAAAGGCCACTATTTCAGATGTAACAGCCTCTACAGATGGTGACATGTGTTTCTAGCAAGAAATTGATTACCATCTTGATATTCTCTGAGTGACACATATGGAAATCCACTGACAACTTTTGAAATCTATCTAACCAAAAGTGTTTTCAATTTAAATTTATTTTCCTTATTTTAAGAATTATCATAAAAAAGTGTCCAACATTATATGGACATTCTGTACTTGTATGCATCTGAAAGGGAAGAAAAATTTCCAAATCGAGAAAGAAAATAGATCTAATGGAATGTATGCAAGCATAAGGACAAATAAATAACAATGAAGATACAGCAGTGATCAAACAAATCACTTGCAGCGTGGCATGGATATTTTTTATGACTTGTAGTGATTAATACATAGAATGATTACACATTTGATTTTTAGAAATAATTACCAAATATTCTCAGAGAAAACATATTTTTAGAAGACTCGAAACATGTATAAGTTTAGATAATAATGTTTTTTTAAAATATCTTTATTTTTTCTTCTGCTTAACTCATAATTTAAGATAATTGTATAATTACCATAACTCACACATTGTCTGCAAAAAAAAAAAAAAAACTTTATGAAGACCAAAAGTTACTTTATTTACCAAAATTACTATAAAGGAAAGCTAGAAAATAATGTTGTCCAAATTTATAGAAAAAGAAGCAATAATTAAAATTTGCATAAAAAGGATATGTTATATTCATCAAATATTTAAGATATTAATTTGCTAAAATTATTCTTAGCGGGTTTAAACTAAAAATTTAATATATATTTCAACAAAAAAATTTTTTTACACATAAAATTATAGTATTTAGTTTTTTAAGACAAATCCAAGATTAAAATACATATTTGACATATTTTTCAAATCACTTTAACATAAAATCTTAAATATGCAAAATGGGTTTTTTGCGATGAAAGAAATACAACATAGCATTTACTAACTGACATTACTTATACAATATGTTAAATTAATGAGGTTTCACAGATCAATTATTTATGAAAAAATCTCTGCATTAAGTGCCTTTGATGACTTTGATATTTATCCTAAGCTTAAATGTACCGTCAGTACAAGTTATGTAGCTTAATTTCTTATAACTGATTAAAGAAGCTTTTTCGGTTAATCAGTTATATGTTCAATTTTCAAATGGAACTAGTTAAGATATAGCTTTGTTCCCTATTAAACTTTAAAATATTGCTGCTTCTTTTCTTGTAAAATCTGACAGAGTTTCCTTTTGTTACTATCATTTTGTAAGCGTTTAGTTACTTTTTCATTATATGAGTAGTTGAATAATGTTTTCTCATGTTTTATAATCTGAGAATATCTGCAGGAATTGAGAATGACAAGAACTTTATCAGATGGGAAAATGCAGGAAGAATATTGGACTATGCCCTTGTTTTTTTCACAGAAAGTCAATCAGATCTTCAGTTTTTTTTCCTCTCTTAACTTATGTGTAAACATGAGATTATCTTAAAACAAAGCATGTCTGTTTTATTCTTAGGTAAAATAATTTGATGATGGAAAATGTTTACACACAAAACAAAGTAGTAGTTACCGTAGACATTTATGCAGACTGAATTTTCAGTGAATACAGTGGTTCTGAAGCAAAACTGTTTTAAGACAATAAGCTTCCGAATAAAAAATTTTATCTGGAAAAATACAAAAAGAAAGAGAAAAAAGTAGGTGACTATAGATAATTTGATTTGTAAACACAGTTATCTAATTGATAGATTTCTTGACATTAAGGATGACCAAATTAATGAGTTGGTCATCCCTAATGTCATTAATACTACTGTTTTGTTCGTGAAGGTAGAGGTCTAAACATTCTCAAAGCAATGCAGATTGTAAGCAAACAGCAACAGATGGGAGGAGGAAGTGAGAGTTACAAAACTTAAGAAATTTTCATCAAAATAATCAAGGCATCTTGTCTTCACCATCTCCCCATTCAAATGTTGAAAACTGTTTCAATAACTCATTCAAAACGTTAACATTTACATCTTTATTGTTAAGTAAAAATTGTCAATAAAATATCAAAATTGACAAAAAAATTGCTTTCCAAAATTTTTTTAATTTGTTATTAGCTTCCCAAGTACCGTTACATGTAAAAGAAAACAAGATAGATAATTACAATATTTGTAGAAAAGGTACTTTTCAAGGAGAAATTCGTATATTTTACTATCTGTGAAAAATATGGAATAGGCATATAAAATCTTAAAATGACTACAGTGTAAAAACTTTGGTATACATGATATATTGAGAGTTGCTTTTTGCTACAGATATGTGATTTTTAGACAAAATTTCAGCACCACATTTGTCAACAGTCTTGATGGCAAAGGATAATCTTGTTGCTCCATACCAGTCCAGCCAGACTGATGTTCAGACGAATGCCTTATTCCCAAACATTTTATTTTTTCGTTATTTTCAGTGAAAATTGCAAAGATGAATTAATTTGAAATTCAACAATATTTATATTTCAAGGCAAAATAAAAGGCAAAATTTTTGTTATAGACAAGAAAAAATTATTGTTTAAAAAGCAATTAAGATTGGATTTTAAATTTAATATAGGTATAGGATTCTTTTGAAAGACTTAATAAAGCAGTCAGTGATTGTCGTAAGTTGGCAGGCCTTGGAAATGATCTTAATGGCTTTTACTATTTAAAAGCTAAAGAAAAAGGCATGTGCTAATCTTCAGAAGAGATAAACACCATTCTTCAAATAGTGCAGAAACACTTAGAATAGAGTTGCATTCAATTGCCATAGTAAGCAGTTACTACAAAACGGTTAACACACCACATATAGAGCATCACAGCTTAGTAGAAGGATTATACTCTTTATAATATTGTATATAATCCTGACCAATGTTAATCGATGATTTGTAAAGGAGTTTTGAATTCATGTCTGTCTGAGGTTAAAATATCTCTTGATTCCACACGTGAATATAACCAACTATATACATAAAAAAATATATAATATTGAAAGGTGATAGATAAAGAATATTTAAATGCTTTACATCAGCTGTTCTACTACACAATTTAAAAGAAAAGGATTGCATGATTAATGCGATTGAGGTGTATTTTTCAGAACATAAAACCCTGATTTTCATTTAAACTGTTATTTAGTAAAAAATTGAATGCTGTTGACGTTAGGCATTCTGCAGGTACCTGTCAAGTGAATGCTAGGGAGTCTCAATAGCGCACTTGTTGCAGGGGAAGAAACCTGATAAACTACCCAGCGTCCATTCTGACAAATGAGCATGCAGAAAGCAGAAATACATCCTTTCACCACTGTTTAACAATGGCTGAAATCAACCAAAAATCTTCCCACAGTGCAGAGCACTAACACATGGTAAGTACAGGCTTTTCTATTTGAAAATCCCTTATTAATTGGCTAATGTAAGAACCTAAGCAGAATCAGAGAACAAAGTGGTTTACAGGACAGATAATTACTGCATACCTGAACCAACATCTGTGACTTTATCAGCTGCTGGGAGATTGTGTGTATTTCTTTTGATGCAGACTCATATGGCTGAGTGACAAATTCCACTATATTCTTCCTCAACATTTGATTCTTTTCTCCTTAAGAAGAAAAAAATAACAAGAATTTATAATAAGTCATATAAAATGATTATTATCAGAGGTGAAGTTATCAATTGTACATAAACCAATTTTGCATATAATTTACAGAATTATATAAAAAGAGCAAATCATCACAAATATGCTTTGAAAAACTTAAATAATCATTAAGTAATATTCATAAACTTATTCTCGAACACTAAAGAAATTGATATTTATATATTTTCATGCATACTTCTTCAAAAAATTAAAAAATTAAAAAAAAATTTTATATTACTTTTAGAACTTAGACATTATGGGTAATGCACCATGTAGATAATGAAGAGATAGCTGTAGTGGAGGTTACTTGTTTCTCTCATTATGCTGCATCTTGCATACAGCATTATCAAATTTAACTTATAACAAAAAAGTCTGCTATTTTGGCAATCCAGTGTGTATACAGACATAAACACACCAAACAAGACAGGAGTTCATGAAACTTTAAAATTGTATTTAAAAAAAATGATAATGATAAAAACCAACAGTTTGCAAGAAAGGGGTAACAAAGTAGTCAGATTTCATTTAGAATCATGTCTAATGTCTGGCAGGAAAATATGTAGAGACCTGTGAGCATTGTCTCATTTCTATGTGCGTTAAAGTCGTCCCTGGATCAAATCAAAAAGTAATGTTATGTGTAATCAGCTTTATTACGATATGCACACCATCATTCTGTGGCAATCCAGTAAAGAAATTCCTGCTACAAACCTAAGATCAAAACAGAGAGATTGAAAGATCACATGTCCTCCATAATCACCTGACTTCAAACCAGTCATGAAGGGTTATTTGAAACCATTTGTGAATTGTTCATCACTTCAACATTGTCTGAACTTAAACATTTTATGTATAATGAAGTACAAACAATTCATTCCAATATATTACATGTTGCTGTAAATATTGGTTGAAAAGTTTAAGTTCGCATAGTAATGCTGTAGACTGCAAGTACTAGATTACTTCCTGTGCCCTATTTTCCCAAATAACTGAATTTAACTTTATTTTTGTATTATATTCTGAAGTTTATTACTTAAATTTTCATGTGATTCTATATCTTAAAAATCTAAAGCTGCAATGATCTAAAGCTGCAATAGTATGTTATAGTACAAATGAAAAAATGACATTTTCTCCAATGTATGTGTTGGATTTGTAAAATGTTTATGGGGTCTTTTTAAAATTTCACAAATATGGGGCACCTGCACAAAAAAAGTTTAAGAGGCTCTGCTATTAAGGGATACACATTTTCTAACAGTATTTAGTCATTTTCAGCAGCTAACTACTTTATTTTTCTTATTTACAATTAGATTGCAATTACCAAATCAGTATGAGATATAAAGTTAAAATGAGAATAAATGAAAATAAAAATTTTCATTTATATTTAATTTTAATATTTTTGTGGTAATTATTTAATGTTTATTTAACAATATCTATCTCTAAAACATTAGGGAATAAAATTAATTTTTAACTCATTGAGAGTGAACTAAAGTCACTTTGAGTGAGTCAAATAAAGGACTAAGATATCTATAGATATGTATCACACATGGCTAATTTCATTCAATTTTTCAGTTTCACCTTAAAAATGTAATATTTATGATTAAGGTTCTTAGAACAATTTTTAATTATCTTAAAAAAATTACATATTCTTAAAAAATCTTTATTAATAGGTATATAATTTAATTTTTAAAATTCCTCAGATAAGTCTTCTATAAAATGAACTTTACAAATAAATGTATGCATATAGTCAGGTCTAAAAGCCATTTTCAATTGTTTACACAACTGATATATGACCACTGTTATAAAAACTTGATCTCAATGGAATAAGTTTTTCTGTTTATCTAATTTCCAAAATCACTCAGTCACTTGAGAAATATTCTATCAACATCAAAAATTTTATAAAAATCTTCACATTTTTCACTTTTTTATTTTTATCTAAATTTTCATATAAGTATAGAGCTACTTATAATAATGAAAGTGTCATGACACACTCAGAGAATTCATTATTCAATTTGAAATTGAATAATGATTTTTTAGAGAAATTTGATAATGAACCACATTGATTAATGAATAAAACTGATCAAAATCTGACTTAAACTACTATGATCAAAATATAATTAAAATATCTGTGATTGAAACCAAATTCAAATTGCTACAATTGTAATCTAATTTGAATTGCTATGATCAAAATAATTTGAATTTTAATGACAACTTAACAGAAAATTTCAAGTACAACCAAAGTTGCTTAGAAAAAAAAATCATTTCAAAGCTCCAGGGAAGAATCTTGCCCTCTTATCATAACAACTTACACATCTGGTTTATCTAAATTTAAGAAGGACTGTATGACAAAAATGATCACTCATGTTTTATATGTATGACTTTTAAAACAAGTGATTTATCAAATTTTTTTTACACTTCCAACTGATTCTGAAACATACGTATAATTAAAAACACAAACTAAAATATTTTATAAATTATATTTAATTTATACATTAAGCACAATATTCAAGGTTTCAAGAAATACAGTCTTTTAACTTGGAAGAACCTCAAACCTAATCCCTCGGAAGATGGAAGATGTATCTCTGAGACCCTGCATTGATCCCTTGGAAAGACTGAGAGTTTTTTCTATTTTAATATGAAAAATGCAGTGCATGTCTATACTGATAGTAGTTGCATAGAAGATCATACATGCAAATGTATTTCTACTAGGACTTCCTTGAGATTAAAATAAAGCAATCCAATCATGAGACTTATTTCATCAGGAGTGAGTAAATTGCGATTAATGCAGGCTTGTGTGTGTATCATGCTTTCATGTCTTATGATTATAATTTTGAGTAGATAGAGATTTTTTCAAACAGCCTCAGTGCATTACAAATTAGTGGCTAATTTTTAACAAATGATGAAATCAACATATTTATTTTTCTCAAATTGAGAAAAATCTTTTAGACTCATTAAGTAAATCTCAAATGGATCCCATCACATTTTAGGATTAGCAATAATGAAGTTACTGACAGACTAGCCAAGGAGGGTAGTGAGAATGAAATGGCTACTGGCTCTTTATTTAATTATCAAGAACTATTTTTAAAAGAAAAATCTAAACTCAATTCAATATGACAGATTCCACCTTTGTACCATTTGAACACAAGAATATCCTTTGGCACTCTACTAGAAATCAAATGTAACCATAGATCATACACTCCTCTAAATAGATTAACAAGAGGACATCATAAGTGTATTTCTTTTGATAGGGAAAGAAAAATTTATCTGACATATAAAAAAATGCAATGACGATAGAGCTTCAGTAGATCGTATTCTGGGTTGCATCAGATTGTCTAAAGGTGACTTAACATCCGTTCCTCTTATTAATTGCAGATTGTTTATTATCTGAGTTATCAGATATCAAACAATCTGTAATAATAAGATCTTTTATCTGTAATAATCAATCCTCTAGATATTTGATTTATCAGATCAACAACCTTATGAAGTTGATCTGATAAGTTAGATATCTAGAGGATAAGCAACACAAAAATTTTTTAAAATATTCTTCGATGTTCTGCTCCAGCATGTTTCTTCTTGTTATATTAAGCTAATTTATTATTTTATTGTTTCACTTAAAAATAGTTTTATTGGGTTTACAGAGGTGATGATCACAGAGATCTGAGTCTTCATCCTTCTTTATCAGGATTTATAAGTTTTTCAATATTTTTTTTTATTTAAATTTTTTCAGGAGAAGCAAATGTTTACATGTTGAGCAAACAATATTATTTTACCGTCAATAGCAAATTTTCTATAATAAATTATGTTTTTAAATAAAGATAAAATAGTTATCTGTAAAACCTAAACAGAATATGTTAAAAATTTGATTTTGAAAATTTAAATTTGATTTAGAGCTAAAAACTATTTCAAAATTATTAAATTGGTAGAGCTACAAGACTACTTCATTTAAGTATTCAAATACCTTTACTATAAATTACTTAATTACAATAATAATTACTAATTAAATTTATTTACATAGCTTGTATCTATTCATTTATTGTATATTCAAAAGGTAAATAAAAATAATTTCTTTTCAAATAAGAGAACTTAAAACAGAATTGGGGTAACAAAAATGAAAGCAAAAAATGTACAATTATTGTTACATAAACTTAGAAATTTAAATAATTAATGTTCATTTTTTTCTGCTCTTTATGTAATAAAAAATTTTAACTTTAATTTTCAAATCTTTTAAACAATCCAATCATCACATGTGTCCTCTATTCAAGCTTATCTATTTACTTAATTAGTAATACACACAATTAACTGATACATTTTTAAGTTATTTACATGTAGATATAAAATATGTAGAGAAAAAAAATGCTATTAGCAAGTATTTACTTTCAAATGCTAAAATGTTTTATTTTAGTTCATTATAAATACTGAATAATAAATTTTCATTCTTCTAAGTAATATTTCCAAAAGTTATTCATGTATAATTTTATGTTTCTCATTACTTTAAAAATGATCAATTTCAGAAGCTTCCAACAACTGTACAAAGGAGTGGGTAGTCAAATGATTAGCATTCTGGCTTTATGCTCAACAGTTCAAGGATTCAAATTCCCATATAGATTTGGATATTTATAGTGGATATGCCCCTTTAAACTGTAGATTTTGGTCTAATTATCTCTCATGAACAAGTATTTACTTTAAAAAAATGACCATTGTGAGACTAAATAAATGAGTAACAATTCAAATCGTGATAGAATATATACATATACATACAATATATATTGTATGTATATATTTATGCTCACACAAAAGGAATTTATGATACAGCCCATTATATCAAAATGAATAGGAGAAATCTAAATGCAGCACACCTGCACTAAATAAGCTTCCAGATAAACACAAATTTCTATATTTGCACTATTTTCATTATAAAATATTAATAAATAGAATGATAAAAAATCATTATTATTTTTTTAAAAACCAAATACTTTTTTCATAATTTATTGCAAAAAAAAAAAAAAAAAAATAAAATAAAATAAAATAAAATTTGTCATAAATTATGAAAAATAGGATTGAGCAAAGTGAAATTATTAACAGAATAGTCATTTGAAGATGAATAATTCTACGTGAAAAGAAATCCCAGATTACAAGTAAGCATTATTTAAATAAGTTGATGTTGTTGTTGTCGTGTGCCAGCCAGGCCTGCAATATGGGGTGCGCTGATCCACTTTTCCAACTGAACCATATTTGGTGTGGAGTCCGACTTCCTCAGTACACACATGCCATAGGTACCTGTTTATAGGGTAGGCAACCATTCACACACAAAGAAAGGACAAAGACAAGAAAGATTGAGAGAGAAAGTACATCCATGCCCAAGCCAGGTTTTGAACCCAGGTCCCACCCATCTGTAGTCAGGTACGCTAATCACTATACAGGTTGAGCGGCAAATAAGTTGATAAACTGCATTATTAAAAAGTGAGCTTTTATTTTTTTACTGTCCAACAAAAAATTATATCCAACTAGGAAGGTTACATGCTTTCAATACAAAGTGAAGGAATAATTAAAGGCAAAATAAAAATTGCAACAGTAAAAACTAGAATTTATTATTGATTCTTTTTAAGAAGTAAATGCTCATTTTACTTTTTTAATTCAAGTTATAGTTACTGCAAAAGATGTCATTAAAGTAGTGCAAAAATCGCTTTAATTTAAGCACTTTTTTGAGAAATATACAGGGATAAAAGTTTAAAAATGTAACTCTATATTATTGTGAATTTTGCAGAAGCACTAGAATTAACTTTCAAGCATTTTAGGGTAATGAATAATTTACTCATGGAGACCTTCAAATTTTTTTCTGCGTTACACAAATCAGAATAATTTTGAACTGCTCTTAATATGCAATCATAACAAATTAATACTGATCAGAACTACAAGAAAATTGTAAAAAATTTGTAAAAAGTAAATCTTTCTTAACAATTTTTTGTTTAAGATTTCCTTTAGCAGTTAGTGAGTTTGATTCCCCTATTTGAAGGATAAATTTTCTTATTGATTTAAAATCTGCTATAAATTATAGGTTCAAGTCAAATGAGTTCTTGTGTTCAAAAAGAGAAGAAATATATGATAAATGTCATATCAATTTTTATGACATTTATCATATATTTCTTTTTTACCTATAATTTGCAACAGATTTTAAATCAATAAGAAAATTCACCCTTCAAATGGGAATGAAACTCACTAACTGCTAAATTGAAAGCCAGAACACTAACTATTCAGTTATCATATTGATGGCAAATTATTGCTGGATTGTATCTAATTTTATGGTTTGTCAACAGCTTAAATATTTTATTTTTTTAGGATAACTAATACTACTACTTTTCTGAATCATAAAACTACAAAAAATTATACTTCTTAATTATATACAAAATTAACAAACAATACAAATTTACTAAACGTAAAAATTAAAATTTAAAATGCCAAGTCATTTCTCTTTGCAAAGTATTTCACTAAGCACAATATATTTAAAAGAAAAAAAACCTAAAGTTTAATATTAAATATTTGAACTTTATTTTAAATAGTGACATTGATATGATTATAATGTCAGGAAATAACATAGTAGTATTTATAACCATTATAAATGAAAATTTCAACATTGCAGTGTTTATATATACTTAAACAATTTTATTGAAAGTTGAAAAATAAGCAGGAAGGGCATGGGAAGAAGAAAATATGACCTCAGGATTTAAAGATGCTGGAATTATGCTGTCAGGCATAAAAATTACATGGGTAAAAGATTAATATAACAGCTTTTATTATTCAAACTCCAATCAACATCACGATTTGTGCAAAATTGTTCAGTTAAATTAGTTTACAAGCAGATTTTGAAGGCTTTAAATGGATATAATTATTTTTTATTTGTTAAAGAAATTCTATTTTCTATTCTATTCATTTAATTTATTTCCTAATCAAATTTTAAAAAAAATATTCTAAATATTCATGGCAAATCCGAAATTTTTTTCTTGAAAAATAACAAGAACTTTCCTAAAGTAAAATATACTATACAAATAGTAAAAAAAATATGGGGAAAAATAAAATAAAAGGAAAAATTTAAAAGAAATAAAGTTAACAAATTTACTTACGTAATTTCTTATGTAGCAATCTAAAAAAAAGAAAAACAGCATAAGCAATATAACAACATTTGTAACAAAGAATAAAAATGTTAAAGTGAAAGCAGTGTAAATAAAAATATACAGAATTACACAGTGAAAGATAATCAAAAGAGAACTTTTTTATTAATCTTTTTTATATTTGAATCAAGAATGGAATATTATAATAATTTCTAACAATTAGAAATTAACAAATGTTAGACATTGCCATGATTTGTGATTCCTGATACTTCTAAATTAAATCATAATTAATATTATCATATCATAATAATATTAAAATATAAATTTTTAATTAATGTTTTTTTCCTTTGCATATCACTTAATACAATTTTATACAGTTAAATTATGAAATGCAGTATTTTATAAGGTATAAAAATTATGAAACATTAAGAATATTTTTTATGTCAAGTTTTAGAACAACTTTGTTCGTTAAGTGATTTTGAATAGACATTACAAATATTTGGACTAAATTAAACATTTTATAATTCCTCAGTGATTTTGATGTACACTAAATCACAATTAAGTATATTGACATCATAATAAGAGGTTACTGCATTAAGCTGCTTTCATAAAAAGTTAGAAGAAAATTTAAAAAGTCTATTTAATAAAACATGTGTGACTTGTGTTCCTAAATTAAATTCAAATTTAATAAGCAATATATTTCATAGTTATATTTTAATTATATATTTTAATAGAAATTAAAATATAAATTAATTGATATTATTATTTTATTATAATTATATATCAAAAATAAAATTTAAATAATTAAAAAATAAAAAACTTTCTTGAACAGATGTATTTTCAATAACACAGAATTTTATTTTCCATGGTTATAAAATTGAATTTGATCACTCTGAATTTCTAATTTAGTGAGTCCCAATAAAATTTTATATGTATGTAGGACTTATTTTCAATTTATGCAGAATTTGTGCTATATAATCATATAAACAGTTTTTTGCACATAAAAGGCAGTTTAATCTGGATTCTAAGCAACAAACTGAAATTCAAAGCCTGAAATTATTAAATGTGGCAATAGAACACTGACTATTCATCAAGCAAGAAGAGTAAGTAATGCAAATCAACCCATTTGCTACAAATTGTATACTTCTATTTATATTAAAACATCATAATACAAAAGGTTCCACTAACTAAAAGTAATAATAAGTTGATTGCTCTACTATAACTTTTTGCAGACAAGGTTGATTTGAAAACCCTTCAGCAGATTCCATTCAGCATCCAGCATGACTCACTTATCGATTTGAAATGGATGCTTTATAAAACATTATTCATTTACCTCAATTAGTAGTTGACTTCTACAACAATTGTACACATTTTAATCATTAATTTTTCATTATATCCATGATAACTCAAAATCATTTTTAGCAGTTTATTTACTTAATTTGTAAACATAGAAGGTGGAAATTAGTTCCCCATAGAAACACAATTTGAATTCTCAGTTAAAATACCATAGCTTTTTTTAAAATAAATTTTCACAAAATAATGCTATGACATTTTCTGATTTTTACTGTACTTAAAGAGCTATTATTGAGTCAGTAAGATTTTATTTCCTTTTCTTCAGTGTCATCTTGACAAATACTTTTTATTTTATTCATAATATTTTAATTAAAAATACCTTTGCATAAATGTATGGAAAAGTGAATAATTTGGACGTCATTGAATGTTCTGTCATGAAAATTCCATGTGTGTAGCACACATTTTTCCAGGAATAGGAATTTTAAAATTGCTATTCCTGGAAATATGTGAAATCTAAAGT
>JAPDSC010142804.1:437432-453144 GCA_026290005.1 Latrodectus geometricus
TCATAGGGAGCTGATAAAATTTGTTCCTCTATGTCAAAAGACAGTCTAGAGATAACAATTTTCTACATACAACTCAATCAAATAAATCAACTTTGTTAATCTAATAATCAGTTTTAAAAGGGTATTTTTGTAAACAGATACAAGTCAAAAAATGATTAAATTCCATTATCTCCCATATGAATAAAGGGGACAATTAAGGAATTTGACCATGAAAGGTTATTGTTTTGAAGTTCAGAAAAAAAAATATGATGAGGCAGTTCTGTTAGCATTTGGCTCTCTATTAGTTACACTGCTTTGTTCTTTTGGCACTACAAATAAGTGTGTCTGATACAGTTCTTGATATATTTTGAAATACTTTTATATGCAGAGAAATAAGGAGGAGGGAGTATTGGTTGTTGTAGAATGCAATCCTTCAAAGGAAGAATACCAACTCCTTCATTGAGACAATAATATCAGTTGGAAAATAAGAGTCGTATCAGAAAGAATAGCTTTGAATAAGTCTTGAGTAAACTAAACATGGTGTGATGGAATATGAAAAATAAAAAGCCAAATTTGTAGCAAGCAAATCTATGATATAAAAAAACTGAATATTGAAGTTACAGTTTGATAAACAAAATAGAAAACTTCTTTGATTGCCTCCATTTCAGCATTAAAGTTAGATAGCCAAATAAATTTCAAATTCTTTGCCATATATATCATAGCTAGAAGCTTCAGTATAACTTGAAGAGCCATCAGTGTATATATAGTCATTTTTCTAGGGGGTAATTAATTATTATAAATATTTTCAAACAAGCATGATAAAAAATAAGTTAGCAAGATTATATATTTCTTTTAAAGGATGCCAATATATAAATTGTAGGAATGAACATTGATGTTAGTAGTAGGTAAAACAGAAAAATAAAAGAACATTTAGTAACTGGGTCTACAGAAATGATTATATTCAATTTGGTAATAATAATAGTTTAAAAGTAACTAATTTAATACATTGTTAAATAATATGAGTTTTTCATTTGTTGAATTTATTGAAAGTTAAAATTATTATACACATATAGCATATCAACTCAATCAATATATTATCAAAATTTACATAATGATAATTTTATACGAAATGTGGAATTATCACAAATCTGAACTGTTGAAGATCCATAAATCAGTTCTAATCATCAGAAAACTAAAAGAAATGATAAAACCACAGGACTATTGAATTTGTTTTAGAGAAAGAGTCTAAATAATCTAATATGTCATTCATATGTTCAGATTAAATGGGTAGACATTATATTCTTATAGTGATCGCTATTTCAATAAAAAGGTACTTCAATAATCATGAGCAGAGATGGTAAGACAGATTCAACTGTTTATAATGAAAAGTTTTAAATTGTTCACTATCCTAGAATGAAAAAGCTAGATAGGGGAATTGTAAAATACAATCTACATCCAATCAAGAAAATCAGACAACAAAGGGGGCTATATAATAGTTCTTTCTTATTTTTCTTTAGAAGCACAACAGCCCTTTACAGACCTGGGCTGTCTCAATCATAGGCTCCCTTCAGTGTCTAGTATTGTTAGCGAGTCTTCTACAATTCTTGATTTTTAAAGTATTTAAGTATTTTTCAGAATCATCCAATCATGTAGTAGGTGGTCTTTAGCCAAGGATCAATCAGGTATTTTAAATGTTAAGATTTTTGTGGGATTATCAACAGGACTTCTCCAAAATGTACAAGCTATTTTAACAAGTTACTATGGATAATTTGAGTAATCTATGGTTGTCTATAGAACCTGTACAGTTCAAAATTGTATCTGGCTCTCGATTGTCCTCCTTTCTACACTGAGCCAAAGAGAGTTCTGAGGATTTTTCTCTCGAATATATCCAGTGATTGTTATGTATCTTTATTTAGGATCTAAACTTCACTAGCATAGAGTAAAACAGGTCCTATAAGCCTCTCAAAAACTTTTTAATTTAGTTTTGCAGCTGATAAGTGTAGATTTTAATTGTCACTTTAACCCAAGCTATTTTTAATAGCATTTATTAGCCATTTTAATTCTGTTATCGATATCTGTTTTAAAATAGGCCAAAATTTACAGTTATCTATTCCACAAAGTATCGCACAATCCACATGCTATAATCTATTTTCTCTAATGCGAGTTTCTAAGCTAAGTTGAATAGCAAGCAAACAAGGGAATCTCCTTGACTGAGCGCTCTTTCTGTCGCAAAAGATTCAGACAGAAGGTTTTGAATTTTAATTCTATATTTCACTTTAGCAAGAGGGAGGCTTTAGTTAAATAGAATTATAACACTTTGTAAATTTGCAGCCTATAATATGCACAAAAAAATCAAAACTTTTTAAATACATAATCTATGGATTTAATACAGGAAAATACCGTAAAAAGACTAAAAAAATAAATAAAATAAATTATTTAATGCAGATTAATAATGAAAATATAAAATAATAAAATTCAGTACTTACATACTATGACTACTACCATGGCGATATTTGTCAATAAAAATTTTCATTGGCAATTTCATTAGCAGAACTAGCACTGTTTAAATAAGATTCTTTATTTTATTGTTTTCTATAACCTATCTTAGTGTCTAGGTTTTTGTTAGGTAGTCTTCATAATATTTTTTCCGGTTTTGGCCACCTATCTAAGTGGTAGTCATAAAATATGCAACTACTTAAAATTTAATCAAAAGAAAAGTATAACAAATTCAAATTTGAAAGAACAAGTGAAAACAAAAATGAGCAAAAATAAACATAAATATTGAATGATAAACTGAAATTTCTAATAATCAATTAAATAAAATATTTCATACTATCTAAGAGAAATCATTAAAATAAAAAGAATTGTGATAAAAAAATTCAAATCCAATACGAAAATTAAAATAACACCAAATTAGATTTATTTTAATTTTTGTGTTAATTCTAATTTTTAAACGAAAACAAAAATAATTTGTTTTAGTTTAAAAATTTAAAAAATAATCTTTTTGCTTGGATAATTTAAAACAAAGGAAATCATTAGATGTCCATTTCTGCTGAGGTAAAATTTTTACAAGTAAATTATTAATTATTTGTAAAATTAAATACTAGACAAAATTAAAATCTTCCCAAAATTTTTTAAAACAATTTATACAAAAGCATGATTATTCACTATATATGTATAATAATTATAATAATAAAGTATAAAAATTAAAATTACAAAACACATGAATAAAAATAAGAAGGCACTTGTCTTTTCTTCTCAATATTAAAATAGAATACACAAAATATGCTTGAATACTCTGCAAAAATTTTCTTGAAGTGTTCTTGCAAATTGAAAAAAAAAATGTTAATTATAACATAATGTTTGATCATTAGAATTACTAAACAGTAAAAAATCTCTTTAGAAAGTAATACATTCTTTGAACAGTTCTGAATTCCAATGAAAAATAAAGAAGTTTGGGAAAACTTTAGCATATGAGCCAAAAAGATTATATAACATCGATATCCATTCATTCATTGCATTATTCTAGAATGTATATCTTAATTAGAATGCCAAAAGAAATCTTAACAGTGATCTTTGTGCTGATAGCTAATGTTATGGTTACTGTATATAAATTAGGAAAAACATGTGACAAAATTATAGAAAACAGAAATCAAAGCCTTAACTGGGAAGAATGTTAATGATTAATTTAGCTTTAACTATAAGCCTGTAGATACATAAAATTTGGGAATTTTCCGTAATCAAGATTTGACACATCAAACGTTTTGTATAAATTACTAAGAAACTCATGTGCATGCCAGTTTCCTTTTAAAATATCCAGAAAGTGAATTTCACTTTTTTTTACTATGGATATGAAACTAGTATATATATATATATATATATATATATATATATATATATATATATATATATATATATATATATATATATATATATATATATTCTGCTGCGAATTTTTTATTAAATTTTGAAGACTCAGTAATATATGATTCCAATTCAACAAATTTACATTTTAGGGTTCCTATTATTTTTTGACTTAGATAAACATCCATAAATCAATGAAAACATAATAAAAAAATAAGCTATGAGTATTAAAATCATAAGCAAACACAATATATAAACTTATATACAGAGCGTCATAATAATTTAAAGGAAGAGAACCAAATTCTGGAACACTTTCAAATGAAATGAAATAAGTCCCGATTGTAGATAATTATTTAAAATTCGAAGCAATGTGTATGATGTTAGCTGATGAAAAACGGGGAAAAAAATTGTCTTTTCAAATCATTTATACCTGATAATCTTTAATGCTGGATGAAGGAAGTATAATTTTCACTTCATCCGTTTCTGATAAGTCAGCTTCGTCTTCTGATTTCTTATTAAATTCAGACATCTCTAATTAGATTTTAAAAGGATATTGTGTTAAGTTTTAAGTAGCCCACTTTTCCCTTTTAAAATTGTTATACACAATAATTTTTAAAGGAACATACACATTCAATTATTTATTGCTATAATGCGAATATTCATATGCTCTCTTTTAATCCAAAATTAGAAGCTTGTACCACTAGTTTAGAGGTAAAGAATTTTTTTTTTCAGTTAGAATAGAATATAGAACAGAATTATATCTCCTATAATGACAAGGATACAATCATAAGCAGAAATATTATCTTAATTGGACAAAAATAAAGCATTTTTGGATGCTTTGCTGACATAACCATTGTACTAGGATCTATACAGTAGTTTTATAATAATCTTATATAGATATCTGTTTTTAAAATTTTACATTACTTCTATGCTGTAAATATGTCATTAGAATTAATCTATATAGGAAATTATACAATCGGGTGAAAAATTTTATAAGCATCTGCACTATTTCTGAATTTTAGTGAACACAGGTTTCGCGTTTTTCAGCAAGCTTATGCACGAGATAAAGATACCTGATGTTAAATTATTCTTCTCGCAGATCATGGTATATCGATAAGGGTTCCGATGCTGTTCTGTGATGCAGTTACATGAAAGATCGATGCAGAGTTTTTGGTAATTTGCATCCGGTTTTCGTCTATCTGTGGAATGAGGGACACCAAAACACTCTTCCCTTCCTTGAAATTATGAAATGTCTATGAATTTGCATTATCATGTTCCCTTGCATGAGTGTTATGAGGGGCATTTCCCTATGATAGAATCCTAATTTTGTGAGGATACAATTTTTTTTACATGAAAGGTGGATAAAAAGTCTTGGAATATGCATCAAAGCATGTCGGCAAAAATTAATTAGCTCAAAGATTGGGGAACTTTCCTGTCAGCGGTGTGTTAAGGAAGGATATTGCTTTTTCTTTTTCGACAAGTACTTGTTATTTTTTTTTCTCATTAAATATTAAGCTTACCCTGTATATACTGGGAATAGTGAATAATTAATTATTTTTATTTCTATAAACAGCCGTCGACAAGCATAAATTTCTTTTCTTATTTTTAATTTTATGTTAACAAATAGATAAAATGCTAATTATATAAATGATTATCATAGTTGCAGAGTGTAAATTAAATTTGCATAAAAGCAAAACAAAAGATATGAGCTAGCGATGTTCACATTGTCCTTGTCCGAAATACGAGAGAGAGTTTTTAATCAAGAGCAATTCAAGTTTACCGTTGGCTTCTCCCGCATTCGCTTGGCGCTTCGAATTCTGTTGCTTCTTGTTGAGGGCCTCACTTGAAACTATGTCGCAACGCTAGTCACTGCAATACAAAGTATCTAAGTGCCCCCAGACCAAGAGGACATTCGAAATTAACATTATTCCGTTTCAAAAAATGCAACCAGTTATGGAAATTGATTATTGTCTCGAAAATCAGAGAACACTTTATTTTTCTTCCCGCCATTGATTTGTCACCACCAGCACTTTAATTTTAAAACTGAACTGATAAAAATTGGTTATAAAAATGAAAAAAGATGGAGATCAGTCGGAATTCTCTCCCCTAACTTTCTGTCCAGCAGCAAGCATACTTTTCAAAGAAATATAATGAGAAGGAACAACTGAAAATATGCATGATATAAATATGAAGAGAGAAGAACCAACCACAGATACCATGGTATGTGTTCATGGATTGCAATCCAGGAATTTACTTCAAGTACTTTCAAGTCTTCTTACCGGTTTTAGTTAAAGGCTTCGTTTAATTATAGGGTGTTCTTCTGATTTTAAAAGTTAAATTAGAACAACTGCAACACCGTGATATTTTAAAAAGGTCGTCTTCTAATATCCATAAGCCCTTTTTCACTAGGAAATATTAAAAATATTTCTTATCTTGTGACATTTTATTAGCAGTTTAAAGAGGGCATTTCATTACAAAATTCTTTATATATTAAGTGCTTCGTGATTATTAATATTTCACATAATTATTTTTCGGATTTCATGATGCTGATTTCATCATAAGAATGGTCAGTAGAGAAGTGGAATAAATAATCACGAAAGTCAATCGCTTTCACGTTTTTAACAATAGGCCTTTGAAATGGGCAGAACGCTATTCAAAATCCCAAGTTAAATATCAGCCATGCGTTTTTGCTTTTCAGCACATCTATAGGGCTCACTTAATTAATCTGAACAAGAGCAGATTATATTAAACGCAGTATTCTGCTCATGTTCAGATTATAAAGTGACAATCTCGCTACATGAATAGAGATCGAAAAAATTCATTTTTAATATTTATATTTTTTCCTTCGCATAAGAGAGTTGCGTATGGAGAGTGTTACACTCGTATTCCAATTTTGATGGGCGATAGCTGGGAGCTCTCGTCTGGAGGCGATACGTTATTTCAATAGAAATACGTTAATTAAATGGAACACGTGGACTGAAACCGACGATTTTCGGGGTTTGATACCAACTACTATTGATTAACGGGAGATAACTCGCAATTTTTGGGGTATAGATTTGTCTTAAAAAACCTCTTTCTGAAATTGAATATGTCAGACATCAGTGATCGTTTTTCTGTCCCTGCAGATAAAGATCTTATGATTGTTGAAGGAAACTGAAAATGTTTTACAGTTGCATCTAATAAACAAACTAGTAATAAATATTATATTAAAAGCCCAAAAAAGATAATTATACTTTTGAGTCATAACAAAATACAAGAGAGGGAGCATATCGCTCTTGCTATAATTTCTATGATGCATAAGTTCTTTTTCTTTTACTGAACGAATAAAAACGGATATCATTTAAAATCTTCGGTAATTAATGGGTAATTCGAAAATTGGTTCGTACTCAGATACATTCACAAGTGGTCATTTAAAACTCTAACCCCAAGGGTTTGCTGTTCAGATCGCAAAAAATCATTCATTATCAGTCAGAAGAACTTCATGGCAAAAGTTTTTCAAAAATCGTTTATGCATTTCCCTTCGATAATATAAAACTAAACGGCATCGAATTCATTCCTACATTTCTTCATTTGTCGTTCGCCTCAATTATCGACACCTTCTTTTGGTCTACGTAGAAATTATGTGTCTATTTGTTTGGGAACAATACTATTCTTTTATTCCAATCGAAACTGAAGATGTAATTGGTGTCACACATCAATTGAAAGTATTACTTAATTCGAGATACCTTTTATAAGTCCGCAGAAAATCGGGGCTGCTATGAACAAAAGATCGTTAATTAGCACATGCATATTTTTGTTTACTTTATTAACGCTTGTGCAAACGATTGTATTAAAGCTGCCAAGGATGTTTACTTGTGTGTTGTAAAAAAAGAGGCACATCAAACGATTTCTGTCAAGGGGAATCTCCATCACGTTAGGTAGTTATTTAAGGAGCTATGCCCTAGTCTACAAGCCTTTGCTCACAATCCTGGCTATGATATTTCATTAAAATATCACGATGAATTTTTTGTATCCTTTGTTCGATATGATTGAACGGCACGATAAATATGTTATACATCATGATGTTTGTCTATCACGCTTTTCGAATCGTGAACCGTTTTGATAATTATGCGAAACTGACGATAGGGGAGCATATCGCTCTTAAACAATCAGTTGCGCATTAATTATGTGTATTTTTAACGTGTTATTAAATGTGTTATTTACGGAAACAATTCGCAGATATCGACACTCCCAGTTGATATGTGCAATGTAAGTGGCATTCATCCTGAAATCAATCGAATGAAAGAGATTTTCTTTCAGAAGGCTTATATAGAGGACATGTCGGAGTAAATCATAAGATAAATTATTGCTCAAAATAGATGATTTTTACCGAGAGGTTACCAGAAGCAGACAGCCTAACCGTCCACTGCTGAGGCTTTCTAATAGAAACCGCGAATTTATATGTTTCTAGGAGAAATTTTCAGAGATGATACAGTGTATTACAATTTCTCAAGAATGAAATTTTGATGACGCATAATGGGAAACTATTAGTAGTTGTAAGATGTTTTAATATACACCATGGGAGGACTTTTTTCAAGATAGTAGGCTGCATTCATATGCCGCAAGAGAAAAGAACTTTAAAACTCCCATGCTATCAACTCGACATACGTTCTGGCAGAAATGCTATAACAATTTTCCGTTATTCAATAGTACCTGTAGTTAACCCAGGATCTTATGCTCCAAAGAACACTTCGCCATTACTAAGCCACATTGAGCCACAAAAAGATGACGTTTTTGATATGATTTAGTGGAGAGTTTAACCACTGCTGTAAGGCCTTAAAATATCCATCATGTATTCCCTATTACAGACTTTTTATGCATAATGGATGCATTCACGTGTTGCAAAGGAAAAAACCTAGAAAGCACACAAGCATTCGTCTCGAAAGACATACATGTAGAAGAAAGAAGTGCATCATCCATCTTTCGTTGTTGAACATTGGCTGGGATCAAACTCAGGAAATTCTGTTCCTAAAAGCAGTATCCTCTCACAAAAACAGCAGTATCCTCTCACATCGTGAGCCAATGGAAGAATCCTAAAAAATTCTGAAGTATCCCCGCAGATAGATATTCATACAGAAAGCAGAATTTCAGTACTAATCTCTGTTTTGGTAAAAATCGACTGAGATCGAATTTAAAATTTACTCCAAGAGCGTAATTATACCACTAGGATAAAATGAGAACAAAAACTCTTAAATGTAAAAAAAATATATTTATATAAGAATTTTTGGAGTTTTATATAAATTACTTTAAAATTTATAAGAGTTTATATAGTAATTTACTTAAAATTAAAAAATTATACTAATTTATAACTTAATATACAGGGTGATTCTGAATTGTTTTTACAAATTTAGAGGGGGGATTGTACCCATCCATACAAGTAATAATTACATAAAAACATGGGATCGGATTCCACTCTGAGAGGCAGAAAAGGAGAAAGTAAAAATTCATCTAGAATCTATCACGAATTTACCATATGAAAATTTCCATAGAGAAGAAGCAGCATTTTTCCCTTATTGGTCCCTGGAGAAAGCAAATCAGAGTAGACGTTGTTCTTTACAAACGGCGCAACATCATCGCTTCAAGTATTATCTGGATAACATCGTCCAAAAATTTTCTTGAATGTTATGATGGCGTAAATGTTCGAAGAATTGGCTGATATGCATTTCATATACGATGAAGCAAAAGCGAATGAACGTGAAGCATGAACATTATACGAATACCGATTTTAACTCGTTGTATTCCAAATCATCCTCCCTTTTCCAGTGATAATCTACAACTGCTAGAAAGGGGTTCGTTAGCCATCTTAAACAGCAATGTAAGACATTCGTGAAATGCACGAACACCAGAAATTGAAGACCGAGTTTTCACTAGATTTGAAGTAGTTTTTTCCACAAATACGCGAGCAGAGGCTTATGAAATGGGCATTTCTCAACCATCAGTTAGGTGTATTATACCCGAACAACGTATTCGGCTTCTGGAAAAGATACTACAATTGCAATTTGTTAACGTCATTTCATCTTTTGTCTTGACGTGAGCTGTTTTGTTCTGAAAATATCCAAATTCATGTATCTTTTAATAACGTCTGATACTCTTACTCTAGACTGACCAATGTCTCAACCACTCAACCACGTCATACACTAATTTTCATACTTATTTTCAATTCATTCAATGGCAATGCGAAAATGGTAAAAACTTTCTTGTTTACCTTATATCTGCAATAACAGGGCCGGCGCTAGGGGTGGGCAAACCGGGCCCCTGCCCGGGGTGGCAAACTTAGAGGGCGGCAAATTGGCCGTAAAATTAAATTTCTCAGACTTTTAAACATTTTTTCTTTCTAAAATACTTGAATTTTAACCCATGATATACTAAACTTTTTTGTTTAAAATGAATCCTATTTTTATGCATTAAGATATTAAAAATCAAACCCCTAACACCCTGTATATATACAGGGTGTTTTTTAAGCATACAGCAAAAATTTGTTTCGAAGATACAGGGCGAACAAAATTTTTGACAATATAACAACATTTTATCACCAAAAATTACAGGTAAAATTTTTTAATCTACAAGAACTGTTGAAATTAATGACCTCCAGTTAGAATAAGAATGCAAGAAATTTAATGATTTTGAAAATTATAAAAATGGATTTGACAAAAACTATGTGCACCCTGTATCTTCGAAACAAAGCGGGTTCACAAAAATTATCAAAGGACAAAATATTCTTAGAATAGACCAAGGAACAAACCCTTGAATTTTTGGCGTATGTTTAATAAACACCCTGTATATATTAATAATGTATGAACTTTTAACTATTTGAAATGTCAAAATATTTCAAATGCAAGAAAACTCACAAGCATAAGAAATTCCCACTTAAAAATAGCTTAAAACTTAAAGAAATAATTTTTATTATAATTTAATCAAAGGGACACAGTAATAGAATTTTGAACCGTGTGTCTTAATTTGTTGAAACATGTATGAAAACGCGGGCGGGCGCGAAGAATCAGTCCTGACAAGCTTTAACAATCTTTACACCGTGACTATAAAATGAAAAAGGGTAGTTCCATTGTTTTATTTATGAAATAATTGCCTTGCAGATTGGTTGCTAGTAAAATAGAGTGCGTTATATTTTACAATTAATTACTATTTACAGGGCCTTTTCAAACTTGTGTTGTTATGTTGTGTTATAAAAGTAAGGTAAGTAGAATAATTAAAAAATATTCAGTCCTTATCAAGAATTATTTAAATAGCTTCTACAGGATGTTTCTTTTTAAAAAATATTTTTGTTTTTTGTTTTTTATGTTTGTCCGGCGATTACTTCGGCATATCTCAACCGATTTAAATTTTTTTTTTTTTTTTTTGATAGTTTTTTTTTGATACCGGATTGGTAAGTAAAAAGGTGGTTTAAAATGCCATCCCCTAATTTTGGGGGAAATATTTAGGGGTTGATAAAAAATAAAGCTTTCCGAAAATAATAAAAAATTTGATATGAATAAAGTTACTGGAAATCCAAATATAATGCCTTTGGTGCTAATATTAAAGGGTGGAAAAAAATATTTTTTCTTATTATTTCTGATTAAATACGGTTTCCTTTACTTATTTTAAAAATATATGGATTTACTTTACATTACATTACTGCAGTAAAGTTGGTTATAAATAATTTTAAACTTTTTTTTTTTTTATCTCGGTTCTGTTTTTTGTTTAAATTTTTATTAAAATAGTTTTTGAAAATCGTCCGATAGAGAATAGGTACTTTAATCCATTGGTATAAACCACAGTCTCTATAAAATTGTTTTCAGGATTTAATATTTTATATTATGCTCAAAGAATAAAATATAATTTGCTTTTTAATTTAAATTTAAATAAGTTTGATAAATTTGTTGGCTTTGTTTAGGGTAGAGTGATAAAGAATAGTTTGTAATCTATGGCTGACATGTAAGTTTTATTGAAACTTAATTATAAAGTGCTTTTTTACATTTTATCTTAAAAAATGTCGCCAGAAAAATACTCGCAAACGCCTTTGTTTCGTTTAAATAAAACACAATGATTTTTTTAAAACATTTTCTTAATTTTATTTGTGTTTGTTTTTAGAATGGCTGATAGACGTAAAAAATTATCGGGTGCTCAGTATAAATGAAAAAGAGTCGAAAAGCAAGTTTAAAGTCAAAAACAGGCTGGAAGTCTGTTAGGTTATCTACAAGGAATAAAAAGAAATGATGACGACACAGGAATATTAGAAGCTGCTTCAAATCTTAATTATGAAGCCAGTACCAATCAAGATACCGATATTGCTAAAGTAGAGCTTACTAGAAACATACATAGAATCTACTCCAGAGACGTCCACTGAACCTACTCCAGGGATATCTAAAGAAGAGGCACTTGATACAAGAATAAATTCAGATCCGAGTTCCTTTCCAACTAGCTTATCAAAAGCAGAAATATATTTTTTGGTAAAGGAAGGACTACCTCAACCATTAAAAGAATACAGTTTCCCGTATAATTATACCGGTCGAAGATTTAGCGCTCTTCATTATTTGAGAAATATGAAAAATGGTGAAAAAGTCATGCGTAACTGGTTAGTTTATTCAACTACTAAAGACCGTGTTTATTGCTTTTGCTGCAAAATTTTTGGTTCTACTTTAAGTTCCCTTTCTATTGGAGGTTTTAAAGATTGGAAGCACCTCGCTAAGACTTTAAATCAACATGAAACCTCTAAAAAATATATCGAAAGTCAAAAGTTTTGGATTGAATTAAGTCAAAGAATACAGTACTCTAAAACGATTGACAGTCATTCACAAAGACTTATTACCGCAGAAATAAATTATTGGGGCGAGGAGCTTCTACGAATTGTTTCAACAATAAAAATGCTTGCTCAAAATTGTTTAACCCTCCGAGGTTCAAGTGATAAACTTTACGATTTCGGTAACGCAAATTTTTTACAAATTATTCAATTACTTGCTCAGTAATGGAAGAGCATATCCGCAAAGTGCTTAAAAAAGAAGAAGCTAAAAGGCACTATCTCGGATAAGAAATTCAAAATGAATTAATTATTTATTTAGCTAAAAATATAACATCTCATATCATTACTGATATTAAAAAAGCTAAATATTGTTCAATAATTCTAGATTGCACTCCTGATATCAGCAAGATCGAGCAAATAACAGTTTTAGTAAGGTATATATCCATTGACAAATCCAATCCCAAGGAGGTTTCCATTAAAATTAGTGAAAGCTTTTTAGGCTTTCTTCCGGTTGAAAGATCGACTGGATATGAACTTTCTGCTCTAATACTTAAAAAACTTGAAACATTGGGATTGAATTTGCCGGATATGAGGGGACAGGCTTACGATAAGGGGGCCAACATGAGAGGCAGTAAATCGGGAGTACAATCTAGAATAAATGCGTTAAATCCAAAAGCATTTTACCTCCCATGAAGCAGTCACTCATTAAACTTGGTAATTAATGACATGGCAAAAGCATCCTTCTAAACCACCAATTTTTTTTAATACAGTCCAAAAAATGTATCTATTTTTATTTATTATCAACTTTTCAATGGATCATATTAATAAAAATATGTTCTCGGATTGAAACTCGAAAGAAGTGATACTTGGTAGGAAAGCGTAATAGATCCATTAAAACCATTAAATCCAAGAGCATTTTAACTTCCATGTAGCACTCATTAAACTTGGTAGTTAATGACGTAGCAAAATCATCCTTCGAAGCTGCCAATTTTTTTAATATCGTCCAAAAAATATATCTGTTTTTTCCCTCATCAACTTTTCAATGGACCATTACTGCTTTGAAATATAAGGCAGAATTTTATTTTTTTTTGCATTAGATAAAGCTATCAATGCACTTGAATCCAGGTTTGATTTGATCAGTACCCACAGCAACTATTTCCGATTTTTATACAATATTTCTGTTTTAAAAGATATTCCTCAAAACGACATTATAAAGTATTGTAAAGATTTAGAAACAGTGTTGATTGATGGGAATTCATCCGATATAAACGCGCTTGACTTGGCAGACGAGATAGTAGCTGTTTTGGCTTTGCTAAATAAAAAAAAAGTCTAGTTGAGATTTTAAAATTCATATCGAACCTGGATTTTGCTCCCAATCATGGTATAATTTTAGGAATATTGCTGACTCTCCCAATAAGTGTGGCGAGTGGAGAAAGGAGTTTCTCCAAATTAAAATTAATTAAAAATTTTTTACGCTCCACAACTACCGAGGATCGACTGAACGACTTAACAACAATAGCCGTCGAACATGACCTGGCTGAAAAAATTAATGTTAAAGAAATTAAAAAACAATTTTCAGAATTAAAAGTGAGAAAAAAAACACTTTTAATTTCAACTCTCGGATTAAATGTATCTTTAATATGTAATAAAGTTTTAATATTTAGTGGTTTTATAATTTGTTTTACTTTTTTTTTAAATATCTGTTCTGTATTTTATAATTATGCACCAGAAATGACTCTTTCCTTTTTTTTCTGCGCAACCCTAATTTTAATTTAGTGCAAAAAACATAAATAAATAAATTAGTATTTTTTTGCTAATCAAAACTTCAACATTGCTGATAAGTGCAATTTTTTTACTCGTTTTATTTTATCATCAATCGTGGAAAGGGTTTAGGTTATCTCTTTTAATTTTTGTTATAAAGAGGCGGCATTTTACCTCTTTGCCCGGGGCGGCGTATCTGCTAGCGCCGGCCCTGGCAATAATTGTTAGTAATATAATATTTTTCACACGTAAAAACTGTTAAACAGACATTTTTATATCAAGAATTATATTTAACTCATTATTTTATGAAATTTGATGTTTTTAATTTTATTTAATTCAGAAAATCATTTCATAGAAAATATTTCTTTTTACATGTAATTACAAAACAAGATTAATTCAAATTTAAAAAGTAATAAATTAATATATAATATTCTTTTTAAAAGCATGTACTGTTCATTAATTTAAAATATAATTAAATAATTTATGTGAACTTATACATATATCCACAATTGGTTTTATATTTTAAAAAATAGGGAATAGTGTGTAGACACAATCATTATGATCTTTTTTTTTTTTTTTTTTTTTTTTTTCCCCATTTTGGATTAAAATTTGCTACTATTATTTACAAAATATAGCTTTTGAGCAAATAAAAACCCAGCCTAAATTGAATACTTTACAGAAGATTCAGACAAGACATTCAGAACTTCTAAAATTATTTGTAGTTTGAATTTTTCATGCTTCCTATTTCAAATAGTTTTAAGAATTTTTTCATAATATATACACTACTGGCCATTAAAATTGCTACACCAGGAAGAAATGCAGATAACAAAATGATATTTATTGGACAAATATATTATACTAGAAATAACAAGTGATTAAATTTTCAAAAAATTTGGCTGGATAGATCCTGAGAAATCAGTACCCAGAACGACCACCTCTGGCTGTAACAACAGCAGTTATGCGCCTGGGCATTGAATCAAACACAGATTGGATTGCATGTACAGGTACAGATGCCCATGCAACTTCAACACGATGCCACAGTTCCTCTACCGTAGTGACAGTCACTCGGCAACCATTGACCAGACTTTTTCTATTGGTGAAAGATCTGGAAAACGTGCTGGCCAGGGCAACAGCCAAACATGTTCCGTATCAAGGAAGGTCCGCACAATACCGGCAACATGCGGTCGGGCATTATCCTGCTGAAACGTAGGGTTTTACAGGGCTAGAATAAAGGGTAGAGCCACGTGTCGTTACACACCAGAAATGTAACGTGCACTGTTCAAAGCAACGTCAATGCGAACAAGAGGTGACCGAGACGTGTATCCAATGGTACCC
>JAPDSC010142804.1:453154-482443 GCA_026290005.1 Latrodectus geometricus
GTGCGCCCAGGTTAGTCGTTGATCACACCATTGAAGGCGCTCTTGTTTATGACGCAGCGTCAAGGGAAGCCGCAGCCATGGTCTCCGAGCTGAGAGCCCATGCTGCTGCAAACGTCTTCAAACTGTTCGTGCAGACACTTGTTGTCTTCCAAATGACCCCGTTTCTTGACTAACGGCTCGTGACGTGGTTGCACGATCCATTATGGCCATGCGGATAATATGCCTGTCTTCTCGGCTGCTAGTGATAGGTGGCCGTTGAGATCCCGCATGGCATTCCATATTACCGTCCTGAACCCATTCCAGATTCTGCTAACAGTTATTGGATCTCGACCGACGCGAGCAGATAAACCGCGATAAGATTACTGCGATAAGATAAACCGCAATCCCGGTACGCTACAATTTGACCTTTATTAAAGTTAGAAACGTGCTGGTACGCATTTTTCCTTCTTACACGAGGCATCACAACAACTTTTCACCAGGCAACAACGTTCAAATGCAATTTGTGTATGAGGAACCAGCTGAACAATTTCCTCATTTAAACACAATGTAGGTGTCGCTACTGGTGCATGCTTTGTCTGAATGCGCTGAAAAGCTAATCATTTGCATATCACAGCACCTTCTTCCTTTCGTATAAATTTTACGTCTGTAGCATGTCACCTTCTTGGTGTAGCAATTTTAATGGCCAGTAGTGTATCATTAATAAAGATAGGTTTCAAATCTACAAGCTGATTTCGAGCAACATTACAGGAAGTTATAAATAACAGTATAAAATATAACACTAAGCTACCTTTTGTAAAAACTGAAATGAAAATATGTATTATAGCTAGAAAAGTCCTTATCTGTAAGATCTTTAATAGAAGGAAAGGTATTTCATTCGATTAAAATCAAAAGAACTGGGTACTAAATCCTGGAACATTTAATTCTCTCCTTTTTTTCACGGGTTAAAAGTCATAGCTTTTTATTTAAGAGGCATATTTCCTAAATTTAAGAGAATGCCTGATTTAGAGATTCTTTAAAATAGTGAACGAACTGTTTTCGTTAAAATCCAAAGAAATTTTTTGATTACTTACAGTTTATAATATTTTTCATCTTCAAACAACTTATCTAAAAAACTCATGTTTCTAGTTTGATGAATGATTTTCAAAATATTTTCTTGCTGTACAAAAATGTAAAATTTTTTTTCAACCCTCTATCAAAAAGATACGAATTCAGCATTCATTTTCCTATTTACAAGTAAATCTAATTTCTTTTAAATTTTCTGACCAGAGTTAATGATGCAATCACTATAATAATCAAATAAAAACTTGACTTAGATAAAATTTAAGGAAAGAGACTTGAAAAAATAATCTTGATTGCTAAATCATTCGAACTTTATAAAATAATTCACTTTTCTTTAAATGTATTAATAAATTAAACAGTTAAAATTAATATAATGCATGTAATTATAAATACAACCTTATATAGTAACATATAGTAAGTAAATATTAGTTTACTTACTGAATTCGGATAAATATTCAGATTACATAAACAATAACTGTCTGTTTTTCATCTATATGTACTATCTATCAGAGTCAAGAGAATAACCTCCAATAGACATCTATTTTTAATCCCCACACACCCATGAATCTGTCCATAAGTTGACGTCTAATGGACGCCTACTGTTCATCCTTAATCATCAACCAGCAATCATCTATTGAATAGCCTTTCATGGATGTCCAGCAGACACCGATTAGCAGATTCATGACATCCACATAATATGGTGGATATATTGTGATCATCATTTAGATGTATCTGTTTATATGGAGTAATGCAAACGCTTTCTTTGCTTTAACAACTTCTGCCTCCTTATTAACATCCGGCTCTTTAAATAAATATGTTTCATGTTCTTTTGCAGACGAAACAGCTTTCTCTTGTCGCCGCCAAACTGAAAAGTTTCTCCCATAAAATGGAGTTACATATAAATCACCCATATAACCACACACATCTATTTGAAGTCTTTTTAAGATCAATTGAACCCAAAAAATATCATGGATGATTTTTTGACGTCGTAATATACGGACCAAATGGTCTTCTTTCCGTTACACATGGGGATCGGATGGGCATCCACAATGGGTGAGTTTTAGAGGACAAACAGTTACGTCTTTAATAGACGTAAAACGTCCATGATAGATGCTATTTGAACGTCCATAGTGGATGCAATTAAGACATTTATAATAGATGTTATCTGGAAATATATTAAAACTACATAATTAACTACAACTGTGATTTTTTTCTTTTATTGCATCTATAATTTCAAATTGTTTGCAATCATTGGTTTGTCCATTTAGTAAGAAATATTTATAATAAAATAAGTTAAAAATAATTGTTTATCTTTCATCGATTCATATTTTAGTGTTCTAAAATATAAATTATTTTTATTCCCTATAAGTCATAATAAAAAGAAAGTCTGTAAAAACTGAATAGAGTTATTTAAGTGTAGATAACGAAACCTGTTTACATATTTTTACTTTGATTTAAAATAACTACAAATGTATTTTATGTTAAAAGGTACTGCGTTTATTTGAACACTTTGCTGATAGCAGGAATAATTTTACAGTTTTAAAACAGCATTTATGTAATAATTTTCTTAGATAATAAAATTTCCATTTATTTTTAGGCTGAAAAATGCAAACATTGGGCATAAAAATTACTAGAAGAAAACTTGTTATACTGCAAAATAATTTTCTTACATTGAAACAATTAAATTTCTGTGCCCTTCAAATCAAAATATATTTTTCCTCTTAAAATTACTTTTATTATTATTATTACTTTGTAAAACAAGGATTTATGTATTTATCCATTTTTGATTTAATCAATGTAAGGATTAATCATTATTATTATTTTATTCAAATTTATATATACAACTAATTTTTAGGATTATCTTAATTTCAAGATTTAATGTTTAATTAATATATACTTTTTACTATTGTATTGAAAATCTGTGAGTGTATTTATTTAATATTTAATTATAAATCAATAATTCAAAATTTTCTTTCTTGGTAAGAAAAAATTAAAAAATAATGATCCAGTTATTTTGAAGTATAATAGACTAATATAAAAAAAAATTCCAATAAACAATTAATAAAACATTTACTTGAATTTCTTTTTACTGTTTTTATTTTGAAGTTTAACGAAAGATATGTTTATTTTCGATGCTAAATTTTGAATTATTATTTTCTTGAAGATGTATAAGATTCAAATTTCTTGTGTTTTCTATTAAAGTTTCTATAAGTTGAAGTATGAGTTGGAAATCTTGGTGACCATCAAAAAATAATGTAAACTTATTTGCCCACTGAGAAGTGATGGCATCAATTTGAGATCCCATCCTCCCACGTCAAAAAAAGAAAATAGAAAAGTTACAATAACAAAAAGAAAATAGAAAGTTACAATATTTTTGATATGTAAGGAATATAAATACGTGCACCCCGAAATTAAATCTTGTAAATATCTGTACTCTTAAAATATTTGTTAATAGATAAATATGGATATTGGAAAATTTTTTATTTGTTATTGATGGATCATTCATTAGAATGCAAATGAAATATTGCTGAATTTGAATCCTAGGAAAAATAAGGCAAAATTTCTCTTACAAACTGATTACTTGTGGTAAATTGAATTATTACCAGAATATGGATTAGGAGTAAGCATTTATTTTTTTTAATTGGAAAAGGATTTATAAAGCATTATGTAAAATGATTAAATATGAATTGTATACATCTTTGGTGATTAGCATTTTGAATTTGATTTCATATAAGAGTTCAATTAGTTTTTAGACACAGCAATATTTCTAACATATTAAATATTTGTAAGCAAAATGTCTTACTTCCACAATGATACTGGTAACGCTAGATATTTTTTATATTCTTATTTTGTACTTTTTTGTTTAATATTTCAAAAAACTATTTGAAGATAGTATCTTCAATCTAATTTATTTTTTATTACAATTTAAATATCTAAAAAAATAATATAAGGATGCTCGTTTTGTGGAAAAATCATTAAATACAATAGCAAATATATCGCTAAAACATTTTTGTATGAGAAAATTTTAGTTCGTTGTAAAAAGAAAATTAGTAATTAAATGAAATAATTTTTTCCCTTAATAAAAGACATGTTAACAATCTATATTAAACTGTATAGGTAAATTTAAAAAACCTTTGATATATTTCTCAATTTTTAACAATTTTACTTTCTTTTTATTAGTCTTAAAAATATAAGGAAATATTAATAAGTTTGAAAGTTGATGCATTTATGAGTTGATATGTGAGGCTTAAAACTATTAAAAATATTTGTATATCAATCTTTGAAATCATTGGAAATAATTTTATTTCTGAAATTCAAACTATTTCTTATATGTATACACCCAAAAAGCAGCTTGAAAGGCATGTTCTTAGTAAAATTAAAAACAAAATGCATTCATAAACAGAAAAAAGTTTCTAGAATAAATATTTCTATTCTGATTTCGTTGATTTGTTTTATTTTAAAAACTGATTCTCTGATTTAATCACAAATCGAAATATAAATTATTTTTAAATTTTTTTAAAGCTATCTGCTAGTAATTTACTTTTCTACAGACTTTAAAAACTCAGCAATAATAAATTGAATAGGATGTACGTTTCCAACAATAACCTAATTTTTAGTTCTATTAAATATCTTTGATTTCTTCATTGATCTAATTTGAATATTATAAAAAAGATAAATATTTCACCGAAAATACCATTTATTTGTTTTAGATGCTTATCGGAAATTAAATTTTCTTTAATTTTTCATACGCTGTTCTGCTATACATCAAAAATTGCTTATGATGGGCTAAATCTAGTTTTCAAATTTAGTGAAAAAATTCTTTGTAAATAGTAACTTTTTCATATAATTTTAAATAAATATTTTTGTCATGTTATGTTTTAATTATTTTTCTTTTCCATAAGTTGAATTAATTGTATTTTAAAAGGAAAAAAAAATATATCATTTGTAAGTTCTAAACATTTTAGTTTTAGTTGAATAACAAATTTAAATATTTGTGGATGATATTAAATTTAAAATAATTTGTGCTTATTTTAAATTTAATTTTATCTGGAAAAGAAAAAAAAATTGACCTACATAGGAAGCTCCTCAGTCAAACAGAATGAATTAAATGCACTTTGGAGAACACACTTGCTACATTGGAAAAAGACCCCCATCTCCATATTTTGAAGAAAAGGAAGACGACTCTCCGACGCTTTTCGAGTACTCATATCAAATCTCCTACATATTATCAGAGAGTGAGAAACTTTCTGGACTATTATTGATGAAAGGCAAAATTGGTTGGGTTTTGTGGTGCAAAGTCCAAAAAGGACGAGTTGGGTCAAAATTAAATTTCAAAGAAAATCTTTATCAACATTTTAAACTAAACCCAGACCCAACATCAAAAAGTTAAAATACAAAATTTATGTATTTCAATTAAAATCTAAATAAGTATAAATAATAAAATGAAAGTTAAATTAAAATTCATAAAATTAAAGTCATAAAATGTAAATAAATTGAAGAAAACCAATTGCTTTTAAAAAAGCAAAAAGGTTTCTGTGGGGTAGCTCCCCCACTAAACCCTACATATTAAAAAAAAATCTGTTGCAAAAACTTTAAAACAGTAAAGGCTAAAATCATGACATGAAATTAAAATGTGAAAAACAGTAAATGGTTCATCACACGCTTCACATCATGGATTCAATTCATTAAAAATTGATGCCTGTGCGTGAAATGTGTGTGTCTGATAGAAACGTGACTTAACGATCATCGGTACTTTGTAACGGTAAAATTGGTAATGTTGTGAGGTATGGAAGAATGGCGTGAAGTTTATTCGTGACCTGAATCTCCACGAGTCCTGTCAAAGAGAATATATGAAACGTTTTACATCTTTTTTCACGTCGGAGAAGGCAACTTATGATATAATTTGATCTGATGCAGTCTTTGCTGCTGCGACCGCTCTCTCATTTCCATCAAGACCTACGTGACTTGGTACCCAACAAAATAAAATTTTGTAACCCTTGCCAACAAGGAAGCAGGACGAATGTAGGCTATAACTATAAGATGTATTATTAATAAAAATTCTACAGCTAACATGTCTTGCTGATTTAGATCCATCTGAGAATACAGGTTTGTATGGTTGATACTGATAGCGATGAGAAGAAAATAGCTGTTGAATATAATATGTGTTGTATCAGATTTTACATAATGAGCAAAGGAATGAATAAGTAAGTGTTGGGTTATACCAAGGCGGATGAGCAAAGTGATTAGGTGACTCTATCTGCAAATCACATAGATCAGTAATCAATAAACGTATCTTTATTCGTGTGTAAAAAGCGGGATGTTCATTGAACGAAAAATCACAAAGTCTCTTAAGAGAGGCACTAGGAATCATATAACGTAGAGGACTACGAGGGGTCGACATAACCTTAGCGTAGTAATTGAGAGACAGCTGCATTCGTCGCAGGTCTAGTGGTAACTGATGACATATCATATATAGACTCTGTACAGGTGATGTGCGGAATGCGCCAGAACATATTCTCCAGCCAGAATGATGCACAGTGTCCAATCTGCGTAAGACAGAAGGCCTAGCATATCAATACACTACACATCCGTGCAGGATAAAATGTGGGATAAAATCAATGATTGATAAACCCGAAGGAGTTATGTGTGATCTGCTACGCAAGGTGTATTTGATAACGCCTTGAGGATATTAAATGATCACTCACACCTCTTCCAAAAATTTCAAATATGCGGAAAAAGTCTAATTTTCGGTCGAATATCACTCGTAGGAAATTTACCTCATTGACCACAAGTATTGGTCAGATATTGTTCAGGCAACTGAAACAGATGTTGATTGAGGAATGAACATTTATACCACAAGAACTGCTGGACAATCAGGTGTTGAATATAGGGAGACGGTGCGAAGCAACCATTGCAGTAAAGGGAGGTCATATCCCATACTAAGGAACATCTGTTTGTTATTGTTCTTCTTGGACAGATGAGCTTGTGCACGGATACTGTGAGTTCTATAAAGCCTTTTTTTGTTTGATTCCATACTGTATGCATTGTATTCATTTTTCTGAAACTATGCTTTTGTCATCCTTTAAGTACAAAATGATGTGTCTCATGTCAGCATTTGATGTCTCTCAGATGATTTCTCGTGGAGTTATGGCAGAAAAACCACCTGTTGCTTAAGTTTTCCACACCTGTGTATTTTAAACAATTTTCAGAAAATTCCATGACATTTAAAATTTAAATAAAAGAATAAGTTTTCTAGTGCAGTGATTCGCAAACTTATTTTTTTGTCATGGCACACTTTTAACAATTTTAAAATTTGGCGGGACACAAAATATAAGTTTGGAAGTTGTTTATTTATCTATAAAGAAATGTGTAAAATAATTTATGATGATAATTTTAAGTATAAAATAAAATAATATGTACTACTAAAGTAAAAATTCATTTATCAAGGGATTAATTACAATAAAAATAAGTATACTTTTAATGGTTTTTAATAATAATGTCATTTATATTTGAAAAAATTATAATTTTTACTATATACATTAAAAACATTTGGCAGTATACTTTATGATTTAGGTGGCACAGTGGTTGAGAATCATCGTTCTTGTGAAGCCCCTTCATAGCAAATAATAGTAGACGAAAAGTAGATGTCTATTGAATTGGTGTGCATCCCACAAATTACGTCACATCGACGACTATTGGATGATATTGCGTTGTATGGACATCTTGCAGCGAAGTCATTTCTTGCAGATAAGAATTATATCAAAAAATAAATTAGTATCAAATGCTACTTTTATTCACAATACATAAGAACCATGCTTTGTTGTTGGAATTAGTGAAGTAAATAAGCCTAAGAATTGCAAATAAATATTTTATAAGGCGAGCAATTTACAAGAAGAATTATGCGTTAACTAAAAGAATAGAATATGTTACATTTATAAATTTTGGATGAATCAAACAGAATTACTAATCAGAAGGCAGAATTGCGAATGATAAGAGTAAAATTGCGAACGTCTTAGAATACTTTTGTTAACTGACAGAAATATAGTTTGTTTCTTTGTGATTACACACAAGATTATCGAAATGAAACTTAAGCTACTCAAAGGGTCCTCGAGACTGTTCTACTTGCCCGAATAGAAAAATATTTGGGCAACTGACACTTCGAAACACGGACTCTAGATATTTTAATATAAAAGTAGTTTAAATTATCGCCACTAGGAATCATTATATGAAGAGAGGACAAGTTGAGATCTCGAGACAACAGAGGAGCAGTAATCTCACACAAAAGTAAAGCAATAAAGACAATGCATAGCTACAATATTCCACTCGTAATTTATTAAACAGAAAAACGCCACTTTAAATTACTATACACCAAATTAGTGCTTTACAAAATGTTCAATATATGAAAAATCTTGCACGACAACCTATTCTATTCTGAATATCGTGTTTTCTACCCATGACCGGAAAGTTAACATGGATATTTTAAATATGCGAATACCTTTCTTCAAATCGGATATAATTGTCAAAAGTTTCCGTTTTGACACGTGTTCGTTGTTGTTGAGATGTGGGTTCCAGCTTGCAAGAATATGGTTTCATGAATCTAGTCTCGTTGCTGGAGTATGAATTACGTAGGTCTCTAACGTGTAGTGACACTTCAGTCCTTTTACAGAAAGGGTGCTTAATTCTTTGAAGGGACCACTTGCTTAAAAAGTATAGCCCGAGAATAAATGAAACAGTGAATTTGTATCATACGAACTCCAAATGCGAATTTTCAGTCACACAAGTACAGCAGTTATGGTTATTTAATTGTCCATTAAGGTGAAAGTTGGCTTTATCTGTCCTCAATGCTCCAAAGCCAAGAATTCCCAACCACCATTCTCGCGAGAAATTACTAAGCAAACGTTTTGCGAATGTCTGATTCTCACCGTTCTAATGGATGAACACCACTTGAATCTTGATTGAATTGCTCAGCTGAATTCATTGAAGTTTAATTTTGAGTACGATATGGTCAATAGTGAAATAAGGCAATTCAGGGTACTTGAAATTGTCGGTGCACTGTCGGGGTACTTACGTAATAAGTAATTGTTCGAGCACTTAAATACGGCTTCCATGACCGCTGTAGCAATATCCTCTACAGGGGCGTTATTAACGACTTCTTCTTACTTCTCTCGGAAAATGCCTAACTGTCCAGCATGCTCAAATTTCACCCGTTCTTCAAATGCTTGCACACACTTCAAGTATCACGCTATGTCTCTAAGAGCACTATCCGACATCGGTTCATATCGTTGTTTCTATAGACGGCAAAACTCTCTCACAGGTATAGCAGTATTCACACCTTTGCAATAAGTTATACTTGCAGTACTCTTTCCGCAAATGTCGGTATTTTGAAATATTCATATGATTTTGACGTAAATGAAATATTCCTTTAATCGTGCATATAATTTGCATACATTACTGCTAAATGCTGGCTCTCAACGCCATGTAGTTATGATATTTTAAACGTTTTTTATTTCAGAAATTTCAAGTGCATCCTCCGACTGTTCAAATATTCTTCTGTTCAGACTAAATGGCCTCTAAGGGCCTTTAAGTATCAGTTTAATTTCGATAACTCCGTATATTATGTTATACAATAGTCACAACTGATTGATCGAATTACTGGCCAGGTCACCCGACCACAGATTTTTGATTTTCTGGTTTGAATATCCACATTTTCTATATCAAGGGCGGTCCAGACAATGCAGAAAATAGGCAGCGGTACAATGTCCTGCACAAAATAAAAACGGGCTCTCGAATATTCAATATGTTTACTGTTTAAAATGCGAATACGATTGATATAGATGTGTATCCTGCGACATCTGTCCAATTCATTCCAGCTGATTCTCTAACACCAACATGAGTGACGTGATATATATTAAAATATCTTACAATGACCATTGCACAATAGGTTGTCCAGTACACGGTGTTAAAACAATTCTATAAGGCTTAATTAAAATGAAGACTTATTGGACCACTAGTTTTTCCATATTCGAATATAACTATCCAAAAAGAAAGCGGGATTTAAGGCAGAATATCAGCCAAGATAGCACAGCAGATTCATCAGCCTTGCAAGAGAAGACAAATGTTTACTAAACCGATGTGATGCAATTTCCTCTCAGCCAAGCGGTATAAACTAGACAGAGGATTCTCAATTGGCTTAAAAAGGGTTTAACATTTTGGAGAATGACCTAGGGTCAGTTCGTGCGAATCTGTTGTGCAATCATTATATTGCACCTTGTCTTTCCAGAATCATTTCAACGAAAAATTTTTTCAGCAGCCATTGGAGCCTGCACTTTCGTACAAGCGTCTATATACCACGTGACGGTCTATTCCTCAATTCGTGCATCTAGCTTCACTCATTCTGATTATAACTACTTTGGAAGTCATCCTGTTGGCTCATTTTCTACATTCCGAAAGTCTAGAACAAAAAAGGACTTTCTTAAACTATTGTTTTTAATACTATGCAAGTATTAAAAATTGCACAGTTACACTACCCATTATGATTAGAATTTATGTTCACTGACTTTGAAAATTTATTTGCAAATTTCGTACACAGAAATTTTCATGAGAAATTCGAAAATGATGAAACTTTTTATACAAAAGTATCAACATTCCAGTTATTTTGGGGGAAAAACACGCTAAGACTCACGTTTTATATTTACGTATAATGAAAAGTCAATTAATGACAAATTTGTACCAAAGGAAAAAAGCATTTACTAATTAGCAAATAAAAGTAAAAACAATATATGTAATTAAATATTATATTTTAGTGCTAACTCTTACTCATTCTTCCATTGATTATTCAATTTGCCCAAAGAAATAATTTTATACACCGCTCAAAACAATTAAAGGCTACTGAGATTGTGGATAAATCTTACCTGATAAGTTGTTTAGAAAATGGATACATGATCGCAGGCGTTACGCTATATTAGAAAACAATTGTTAAACAGAATTTAAGAAATGTTATTGAGCATTTAAGTTCAAAGGAAATAAACACAATTTTGCAAAGAAAAGACGAATAGAAAAATGTGTTTTCTTGAAAGAAAATGGCTTTTCGTAGGATGTAATTTTTCCAAATGGTCACAGCCTTTGACCTTTAAGCCATGGAATCATTGAGGCTTTTAATAAAAAACTTGAATATTTTCCCCACTCATCGTGTTCTTGGTAGATAGGAGATCAGAAACAAATTTCTAGAATGTTCCGAAAGTGCAAAATTAGGTTCATGCCTGGAGAAAACGCTGGTAGGATCTATTCACGATTCCTTCCTCTGAAATGAAGAAATTTATCAAGTTAAAAAGATGTAATGAGACAGGGAGAGATACTGGTAACTGTCTATTAACAAGTCATTTACAATAGCTGCAGATAAAGATTACAAAAGGTCTGCAGATCTCATTCGACTTCCTGTTAATAGACATAACAGCAATTGTCTATTACTAGGAAGTCATCTCTGATAGTTATAAAGATAATAGGTCTGAGAATCAGATTCGTATAAACCTTCTCAGGGAGCTGGCAACTAATAATAAAGTTTCCCTTTTTTGGGTGCCAGGACACATGGGAATTAAGAGTAATGGAAAGGCGGATGAACTGGCAAATCAGAGTTCGTCTTCTAACTCTACTGGAGCGGAATCTTTTTGTGGTATCAATTTGAAAGCCATTATATAAATGCATTTTTCTCAAATGGGAAAAGCAGGAGATTAATAAAACTTGGTTAAATTTTTCTGGTCAAAAACATGTCAAAAGTATGATCACTAGATCATCTGCTAATGTAGCCTCTGAAATTCTTAGCTGCTCTAGAAGAGAAGATACGTACCATTGTAGGCTACATTACTGGTCACTATTATTTCAGGACGCACTTCCATACTATGGGACTGGTTCAAGACCCTAAATGTAGGAAATGTCACAAGGAGGACGAAACGGAACATCACATATTTGACTGTGATGCCCTAACCTCTGTTTGGTTTGATACTTTAGAAATTATCAATGCTAAAGACCTGCACCTTAGTTCCTTAAAGAGTCTGACTTTATTAATAAAGTGGGCGACCCAATTCATTGGAACTAGGTTAAATTGGGTTTGTGGCTTTGGCACAAATTGCCATAGAGCAGTGGTGCCCAGTTCCACTTAAACCCAACTAGAAGATCAGATTCATATGTCATTGATCGGACAGAATGCCATTCCGAATTATGTAGTGATCGGTGCATTGAAAATGCATAACTGGGGAAAATATATCCTCTACAAATGCCAACTCTGATACTTTTTTGATAGGATAGTTTCCAGTGTCTCATTCTCAACCAACTCAAATACGCCTATTATTAGGTTGAATAGAAAAAAATGGACTTTGAGAAAAGAATATTACATTGTTTTCTTCCAGTTGGTATGTTTATTATGCATTGCCTGTAGACGACAAGAGACCTAGCTGTTAATGTAACCATACTATTGGTTCTGGGACAGACTTGCAGTGTGGAGCAGGTTTCAGAGTCAAGTTGAGCGAAGGGGTGTAAGAAAGTGGCACTCATATTTCAATGCTCCTAAATTTCATTAAGAGTTGTTACATATTTGAAGTTGCAAAGCTCTTCAGCCTATATTTCTAGTTTTCAAAAAATGGTTCAAGATCATGGAAATCATACTTCGCAAATCTCCAAAGGGTTCTGCAATTCCAGCTTATATTTGTTACCCTTGTCTAATTGTATTTGAGCATCTTATACATATAGTCAATTGAAAATAATATCAAAATAAAAAAAACTTTAATAAGATTATCTTTTCTTGACTAGTGAACTCCAACTTTCAATCAACCAACTTAATTTTCAAATCAATTTTACCCTTAAGAACAATTTTTTATACACAAAACTATTTATTTTTGAATACCACCAGCAGCTCGAGATAATTCTAAAGACCAAACTGAATTTTCCAATTGACATAAGTATAATACATGCTCAAAATAGATTAACTTTAATTACGAATATTGATTTTTATCAGGTTTAGATAGACTGCAATATCTTTACAAATAGAAAGTATCAAAAAAAAAAAAAAAAAGTAGGTCTATATGAAGCACTCAACAGTAATGAGACAGGGTTGATTCAGCAAGAAACTATTTCAATTATGAATAGCTTAATTGTTTTGTAATTCGCAGTAAATGCTACATTTAATTTTTTTTTTTAAAATAATCATCTAGAAATAACAAAGTATTTGCTCATAATTATTAATATTTTTGTTTGTTCACTTAAGCTACACAAAAAGTGTAATACTCTTAATTCTTAAAAAAAAAATTCACAAAAATTTTGAAAAACTGTATTTTATTATGAATTTATTTGATCTTTGAAGTATACAGGGATTAATTTAATAATTTCTATGTACAAAAAATCTATATAAAATGCCTTTCAATGCTACAACATCCAGAAAGTGCAAGACTTGAAATTGGAATATATATCAAATTTCATTTTTTTTATTCCAAGTTCATCACAAATATATATATATATATACATACATGAACAAGAATTTTTTTACACAATATATTCAGAAATCCCTTTTTACAATTTCATGAACCACAATAAGAAAAATACAAATCAATTCAATATATTACATGATTTTACAACACCTTAAAAATTCCCTAAGTATTAATAACCTTATTTTATATATTATATAACCTTTGATAAAATATTAAATAATGAAAATTTTTAATTTTGTGACAAAATAAATGCAACATATTTCACTGATGTTTATAGAAAGTGAACTTATTACAGATGACAGTATTATTATTTTGGGGTAATAAAATTACTTATTACTATGGAAGTGTTACATTTCTTTGAAATTCTTAAATGCTTAATTGTGAATAAGTCTATATTATTGCTTGTTTATTATTGCAGTATAATTTTTTTAATTTATTCAGCAGGAAAATATTTAAATATACTTATTACATTAATTCTCAAGAGCATTCGAAACATTACAAATAAAAATGAGTATTAAAATGTAAAAAATAAACACATAAAAAAAGATAATTTACATATGAATTGCAATGTACAGAAAAAACTTATGATGCACGGAAAACAAACTTTTATTTCACATACGGAAAACAAATATGTATACAAAAGCATATCACATAGGAAAAAGATGAAAAAAAAAAAATACTTAGTACTTCAGCATTACTGTTGGAAAATCCAGAAATAAACAAGAAATTTCGTTAAATATATGGTTATCATAGCTTAAATTATGCTGAATAATTCAGTGTTTACCACATCATTTTACCAAATTCCAAAAATATTCCTTTGATTAAACTATAGATTAATAAAATTTATCAAAAAATACCAATTAGATGCAGTTAAATATTCAAAGAGCAATTAAATGCTATCTAAAAATTCAGTTTTTCAATTTAATGGAATTTTACTTAACAGAAAAAATATTATTTCTAAGCAATAAAATTTGACTACACCCAAAAATTTGACAAGTTCAGAAATTGATTTGAAGGAAATTGCACAAAATTCACATTATATCATCAATGTTAGGAAATATTTATTGCTGCCATGAAAAAACTTCAATAAAATTCTGTCAAAAAAACAGAGACAACAAAATTTTTAAGATGCATGTTTTTTTTAAAAACATTTTATTTGGAATATTCATTAATGGTGGTTTCTAAATATAATCCTAAAGTACCAAATATTTAATTACATTATTATAAATTACAATATTTTATATAAATTACTCTGAAATTATTAATATATATGTACACAACTTAATTTAGTAACTATATTTTGTCAGTTTGTATTTTTGATATAAATAAAATTAAATATAAATATCAGCGAATGTTGAAAAATTATTATAAACGCCATACTTTTTCAGATTTGTGAGCACAAAACATTTAAGCAACAGTGAAAATACCATAAAGAATTAATATATAACTTAAAAAAATCATTTAAAAAAAAAATTCACAGCATAAGGAAAAAAATTTAAGAGCTTGCAGCATACTTTACACCACTCAGTACACAAGCATACTTTCACATCACCATTAAGCAGCGACTATCAAAACTATGCAAGCAAGATATATAAAAGTGCACTTCTGTTGGAAGATTTCTTAAAGAATGCCATTTGTGAAATACTGAAAGCCATCATATAACTTTGTTGTTATTGAATGCATGCTGGACTCTACCATGGTATCCACCAATAGCTGGAGTTGCTCTTCCGTAAGGCCCATGTGGAATCGTTCTCGGAGGGCCTTAATGGCACTAGCACCATTTTTGAAACATGGAAGCTGGCAGGAAGCTTGCATTATCTCAACAAGTGTGATGATTCGCTCACAGTGCTTGCGTGCTGCCACCAATCCTTGCAGCATCAAGATTTTGAAATATTCAAACATGTCATTTCCAGGTCCCCCCATGACCTGAAATGAATTTTATAGTAATTATAAACAAACATTTTCATAGAAAATTAAATTTTTAAGAACTTTACATACAAAGTATTTCTAAATGAATAATGATCAAAATGTACACAATTTAATTTAGAATGTAAATTTCTGCCAATTTCAATGACACAAAAATTAAAATAATTTCATTATGATAATCATTTATTTTGAAATAACCCTAACCTAATATTACAATATGAGTAGTTGGCTTTAATTGGCAATTAGAAACAGCCAATCACCTCAAATATTCAACAACTTTACTGAACTTGAGCTCTTACATCTCTCATTCCCTTCATTCTCTCAACACAGCTTAGTTAATGAATTCTCCTTACATCTCATATCTAAGCAGATTAATCAAACATAGTCTTAGACTATATCCAATTCCTTGAACTAATTACAGATTTCTTTACATTCAGCTGATTCTCCAATCACCATTTTAAAATACGGTTTCAAAATCACTCTTTAAATTATCAGATCCCACATTCATTTTATAACAATTATCACCACATATTTTTGGACAATTACTACAATATAAATAAGAGGCAAAATATAGATTGTAGTTAAAATCTTAAGTAATTAAAATACTTTATCACAGTATAACTAATTTCATACTGCCAACATTCTAATGAAGTCACAAATTACATAATGGACATCAAAGCTATTCACATTTATTGCGCTGTCAAATATAAGCAAAATATGGAAGTGATTTTTCTATCTTTCTTTAATGCTTGGCAGATCTGAAATAATTTTAATATCAATTCCTCGTTAGTTTAAAATGTGGGGCTGAAAATCATTAACTAGACTTCTCATTTCTGTATACTTTCTGCTTTCATTATTATTTTTTTTATTCAAATGTATCAAATGAGTCTATATCTATAGTAAAAACTATAGTTCATTTAAATATTCAAAATTCTTTACATTAATTACTTAAATAAAATAGACAATTTTTAGTATCTAAATTTGTGCTTACTTATCTTCTTTACACTAATTTCTTGTATACTTAAAGCTTATACAAAAACAATTTATTAACATAAAAAAAAATAAATGCTGTTAAAAGTGTTGAAAAAATTATTTTGATATAAAAGTTTTGATTTAAATGACTTTTTCTACTCATTATAAAAATAAATTTCTATTTTCAATTTTTTTAAATTACTTGGCAATGTATGTCATATTCTAGGCTTATTTATTTAATTATCCAATATTTATATTTCTGAGTTTCATTTATATGTGTGCGTGTACTACAAAATCAGTGTTATTAATTATGAAATAGTCCTTGTTCAATATGTACATACAGTAAATTAGAAGACAATTGGTAGAGATATTATTTTAACTAGAGTTTCTAGTATACATCTATTTAAATGCAAGTATTTGAAACTGACTGTTTAAAATGAGGTTTCTCTTTAAATAGGCCAGAAAATGTTCCAAGCAATTTCTAGGCATGGAAACACCTGGAATCTACACACACCAAATATTGCAGAAACCATAGCAAACTTTGCGATTTTGGCAACAAAAATGAAGCAGTCAAAACACTGACAAGCAATTCTGAGAAGATATAAAGATTGTAAACAGTTAAGTAAATGTTAAGCCAAGAAGAATCCCTCAGAATTAAAAGTAAATTTACATTCCAAATTCATAACATTGCTTTCCTCAATATTTCCATATCTCACAAAGAAAATTGAAAATACTTAGTAATTCTTTAGAAAAAAGTAACTTTCAAACTAAAAAAAATTTTTATTACTAAGTAATTTTTACCTTTTCAGATTTACAATGTTTTTGATTTAACTAATGTTAATTTGCTCAGGTGTTTTACTTTTTTTGGCATATTCCATTGTTGATATTTTAAGTCTATTTATATCATTCCCAGATGTTTATTATTTTTTTTATTTAAAACTCATCAATTAAGTAAATTTGTTTTTCCAAAACTATCCTTATTACAAATTTAACATTTTCTGTATTTTAACTAATAATATCTCTTAAAGGAATTATTAATATATTTCTGATCCTGTTTATGCTTAAGATTTAGTGTCAATAACATGTTTTATCATGATCAGCTACAGCTCTATTTGTAACGTTTCTACCCACAAACTGTTGTCAAAAAATTTTTTTTGTTCCAATGAAGTTTCAATATGAATAGTAAAAATAAATGAATCGTTTTAATAAGTAACAATTTTGTCTGTTTAATATAAATTAAAAAAACGAATCTTATTTTTATGATCAAAATAATTATCAATACAATATTTAATTCAGTAAAACTATTTGTACAATTCCAAATCTTTAATGAAACTACAAAATTCTTTCAAAATGGAATCATTCTTATATTTTAGTTTTAAATGTATTAGACAAGGCAAATGAAATCTTTGAATTTAACATAAAATTACTAAACTTAACACAATTTAAAAATTTAAGCACATGAATATTTTATACCATAGAATATTGTTAACTCTCTTTTTTGCCTCCTTTTTATTAACTTCATTATCAGTATCAAAAATGAGTGACAATTAAAAAATATTCTATTTTTCTTTTCATTCAAAATGATTTTATTATTATATTTCCATTTATAGTTTATGAGGAAACAAAAAACTAATATTCTTTTTAAACATCATTGCATTAAAAACTTTAAAAAATGAAAAACCCATAAAATTGATAATTTTTTTACAGCAAAAAATAAATGTCTAATGAAAAAATAGAAGACTTTTAGGAATATTTCACTAATTTTAAAGGGACAACTAAAAATTATATGAATCATGTAATTATTTCCTTTAATAAATAGAAAGAGGGAAATATTTTGTAACAACAAGGACTGTTTTTATGATATATGTACTTATTATGAAAGATGATAGTACCTTTTTTTTATGATAGATTTAAATGTTAATGTGGTTTCGAAGGAAAGAAATTTGCAAAAAATTGTGAGCAAAAATAATAAGTTAAATTTATTGCTACATCACTGAATAACTCTTCAGATTTTTAGTTATCTTTTTTTCCCCCTTTAATGTAAAAATCCAACTGTATAAAAAATTCAAATTTTTAAAATTAAATTAATCATAAATCTAATTTTTTTTTTTTGAATTATTAGTTTTACCATTAATTTAGAAAAAGTTAGTAAAATAAACAAATCAACTGTATACATTTTGAAAAGTAAAAAAATTCAAATAGAATTGTGATCAATGGGCAGAACATCACTCATAAGAGTGGTAAATTCCAGGTTTGATTCCAGTCAATGTTAAAGAAAGGGAACAACAATGATACAAGCACATCTTTCAGAATCTTTACATTTGAGAACATATTGGATTTCCACTTTGTAACATGAATTTAGTACACTATGGGAGTTTTCCCAAGTAGCAAGCACATTATATATTAAGTGTCTTACATCAGCTTTCAGCTTTAGGTTATCTATTAGGCATTGTTTTGCATTGCATATTTTTTGACAATCTATTAGGCATTGTCAAAAAAAAAAAAATTAAATAGGATTTTAACACTTTTAGGAATGAAAAAATATGAACCATTATTGATAAATACATATATTTATGAGTGGTTATAGTAAGTGTAATTCATTTAGGAGACTGTTATATAATTAATTTACATTTCATATGATAAATTATATTCACATGAAAGAATTACTGATGTTTTTAAATAAGAGTTATTATATTCCATACATAATTTAAAAGGATTTTCATTTGTTAAAATGCTACGAAACATTGAATGCTAACATTCATGCAATATAATGAAATATAAATATCATAATGAAATATTTTTATTTACAATATTTATAACTAAATATTCTAAATAAATATGATTTGATTATTAGCTAATTAATATATGAATTTATTTTATTTCTACTTACATCAACAAACTCCTGAGTAAGCTTAAATGGAGAATTTTCAAATCCTAAATTTTTTGGTGATGAAGACAAAATGAATCCAAAATCTATATGAATTATATGACCTTCACCATCCAAAAGAATATTTCCATTATGCCTGAAAATAAATATAACTTTCAATTACCATAAGTAAATATATTTTTCTAATTTTGGTTTAAAATTAAATATTTCAAAGAATAGCAAAAAGAAATAAATTCTAAATAAAAAATAATTTCTGACTTATTAAGCAGAGTCAGAAATTAAGTAAAGGAAAACACAAATTTATTTAATACATGAAAGAAAAAAAGTTTATTTTAAGAAACATTTTTTAATCAAAATTACTTTTTACACATTTTTATTACAGCATTTTTTAATATTACATACAATATGTTTGTATACATTATGAAACTGTCATTTTCTAGCATTAATTCATAAGTATATACCATGTTTCAAGCAGAAGCAGAATTTTTAGAAATTTTTCCAATGCTAATCTGGGAAAGTTTCAACTAGCCAGTTCAGTTTTGTCTGTTTATTATTTTGTGGTTATATTCTGCTCACAAGTGATATTTAGACCAAGATTATGATTTGAAATAGATTCAGAACCATGACTAATGGAAATCAAATTCACAAACTATTGCAGTAAAAATTATTCAGCTACCAGCTCAGCTTTATTTTTTTTTGGGTGGGGGGGGGGTACATGGAACAATATATCTTTGGTTGAAATGATGGTAAGCTTTCATTGGTTTTTCTAATTAATCATTTTTTGCACACAAGAGCTGATTAGGTTTAAAGTAGATTCAAAGCCATGAAACCCCAAAATGGGATGAAAACAAAGCCCATAAGCTGCTGAATAGGAAGTCAGAATGCTAACCATTAAACTGGGTTATTTTTTAGACACTTATACTTAAGTCTTAGAATAAACAGATAGATCTTTTTTAAAACATTTCTGAGGTTATATGCCTCTTTCCAGTTAGTCTAAAGTCAAAAATCATTCAACTAGTCTTCCTTTACAAGAATGTATCAAAACTCCCTCTCCCTTTGTGCAGCCTCTTTCAAATGAAATAGTAATCAAAGGTAAGCGTTTCCATCAGATAAACAAAAGTCTACTATAAAATAACACTTTTCTTAATCTATTCTTTTAAAGGAAAAAGTTTTAAGGAAAAAGCTCTTAAAAATTTTGGCAAGAATTATAATTTTGATGATAAATCAATCAATAGAAGTCTATTTTGTCAGTCTGACACAGCTCAAAATACTTCTTTTTTCAGATTTATTATATATCCATGAAAGGCTTTAGCTTTCATTACTGAATAAATTTTTTTTAAATATAGACTTAGTGCAAATAATTTATGTATTCATAAAAGATTGCACTAAATCAAAAGAAGTAACAAAATCAAATTGCTTGATTTAAGAAAATTTGCTACTTCAAACTTAGTGCCCGGTTTTATATAGCTGTATCATAAAACTTTCTCTCATGAATTTTTAATGCATGTTTTTTCCATAATAAGAAGTTAACCAGAGTTTTCTTTTTCGTCATTTAAATTAATGATTTTCCTCTATTCCCAAATTTGCTTTTTCTTTATAAAGAAAAGCAGATAAGCAGTTTTATTTAGATTAACAAAATCATAATTGATTTTTATAATTGATAAAACAAAACAATTTTATTAATGATATTTCTGAATATCTTTTTTCAAAAACACCATTTTATCTACAAATTTTTGATGAAAATAATTTCAAGATTTGAATTTATTTTGATCAAAAATAAATTATTTGATTAAAATAATTTATTTTAAATTTTCAAAATAATAGGCCTGCGATTCAGTGTGAGCTGTTCCACTTTTCTACCTCTAACACAATTTGGTGAGGAATCCAACTTCCTAAGAACACATATGCCATAGGTACCCATTTATAGGGTAGGCAATCATTTACAAGCCATTAATACAAGAAAAGGATAAAGACAGGATAGAGAGAAAGTTCATCTGCCTGAATCAGAACTTGAACCCAGGACCTCTCCATCTGCAGTCAGGTACGCTGACTACTAGTCAAGTCCAAATAGTATCACAATGTTAAGTAAACATAACACATTTCTAAACAATTCAGCCAGATGAATGGAATAACTGTTGTTTTGAACTTTGTTTCTGAGGTAATGCATTTATTTTGAAAATATTCAACTAAAATTTAAAAAAATGGAAAATGAAACTAAAAATAAAATGTACCACATTTAACAATTTTAAAATGAAATGTATTAATCATTTTTAGAAATTACTATTAAATTTTTAGAAATTATATTAATTACAATTATTGAAATTTTTTCACAATTTAATTCTAAAATACACAAATAGCTTTGTTCCTTTAAAGAAAATTTAAACAATTTCCATGGTTCAAAATAAAAAATTTGGTGTTTTATATTTCCTTTATAAAGAGCATAATATATATATGTTTACCCCTAAGCAGAGAAATTAGGCTTCTTCAATTTACTGTAATTTTGAACTCAAGTTCAAAATAAATACATGTTTAAATTACAAAAAATTAAAAAACAATGCAAAAAGTCCATGTATACTTTTAATTTTAGAATATAACACGAAACAAATTGTACAAGCTCAAAATTATTAAATGGAAAAGACTATACATGAAAATTTTTAAATTACTTTCTTTAAGGAGAAATTTAATTAAACAATCTTTTAGCAAAGCTTAAAACATTTAATAACATTTACAATTTGATATTTAAAACATTTATAGTTTGATATTTACCAACAAGCATAGAGCCAAAAAATTAAATTTAAGCATAAAAAAAATTATGACAATATTTAAGCAAATTCAGAACTAATAAAAAGATTAGAAAATGTTATCATAAGAACAAGAGATCTAAAGCAGTGTTTCTCAACCGCCGGTCCGCAAGAAATATTTACCAGTCCGCGAAAAATCCAGCTTTTATAGGCCGACCACCGATACAGTACCTACATTACAATAATAATAGTTTACTAGTTTAAAAAATAATGCAATCTTTGATGAAAAATACAACAAACTGGCAACTATGTACCTAATCGCATTTCACAAATTGCCGTACCACCAGCGTTTCCAGTTTATTATAATTATAATAGATCTATTATTATTCAGCAGTCCTTTTACATTGTCACGTTATTCACCAAATCTGTTACTATTTTGAGTTTTTATGAAATTTACAAAATTACCCTTTACCTAAATTAAAAAAAACAAACTACCGGTACCTCGGCACTCTTTTTTACTATCCTATGAAATCTATTACATTTTGAACTGTTGACTTATTCCTTTTAATTATAATTGCTCTGGCAACACTGCTTAGAACACCAGTTAGGGTGCACCTGTCTGCCTTGGTGCCTTGCGTATCCCTGATTACTTTAACGCTGACTATCGCAGTGTTCAAGGTGTCTGGAGTCTTGATTACATTTTGTTTTTGATTTTGATTATTCTGCACACTTGGGCAATTCTTGAAAACTATTTATCAGCGTAAGTTTTTAATAACTTCTGAATTTAATAATATGCTATAACTACTATTTCTGTAACTTTAGGTATATAAAATCAATAACCAGAATGAGTAAGAAGGAAACGAAACACACATTACTAAATTTTGTGCAAAGAAAGGATTTTCAAAAACCAAGAACGTCGTCCGCCCCTTTGAATGCTGATGAAAGCGAATATAGTCCCCAATCTTTCAAAAAAAGAAAAAGCTTTGTAAGGCACTACATCGCAGATTATTTGAAATATGGTTTTGTCCTCTGGCCTCAATCAGAAGAAAATTGTCCAAAACCTGAATGTGTTGTTTGTAGAGATGTTCTCTCCAATGAAAGCATGAAACCTTCCAAGCTCATGCAGCATTTACAAACGAAGCACCCACAACTGAAAAGTAAACCCCTGGACTTTTTCAGGAGAAAAAGTTTGGAGAAGAAAATTCAAAAGGATGCTTTTAAAATGCTTCTGTATCTAGTTGCTCTGCGTATTGCCAAATTTAAAAAACCATACTCAGTTGCTGAAGATCTTGTCTAACCGTGTTTGATAGACTTGTGTTCTGAAGTGTTGATCCAATCTGCTGCAGATAAAATGAAAGCTTTGCCTCTGTCCAATGATACTATTGGACGAAGAATATGTGAGTTATCGTACGACACAGATAGGCAACTACTCCAAGATATACGAAAATCGAAATGGTTTGCTGTCCAAATGGATGAGTCAATCGACATCTCAAATAATGCCATATTATTACATTGATGTTCATTGATTATTACATTATGTTCGTTACATTGACTATGCAACCAATGATACTAGAGAATAATTGATGTGCTGTATCGAACTACCATCCCAAACAACAAGTGCTGAAATATTTAAGGCAGTTAATAATTATATTGAAACTAACTCCATTGACTGGAAAAAATGCATCGGTTTGTGTATTGATGGCGCTGCTGCTATGACTGGAAGACATACAGATGTTGCAAAGACAATAATAGACGTAGCATCAGAAGGATTAGTACTCACACCTCATTATTCATCGCGAACATTTAGCAGCAAAGAAATTGTCCCCACAACTGAATGATATTCTTCTGAAATCGGTAAAAATTGTAAATTTCATCAGAAGTAACGCCCTTAATTCAAGATTGCTTACAACTTTATGTCAAGAAATGGGATCAGATCATGTACAACTATTGTTACACGCTGAAGTACGCTGGCTATCCAGAGGAAAAGTCCTCAAGTATGAATTAAGAAAGGAGGTACAATTGTTTTTAAATCAAAAGGGATCATTCTTGAGCAGACATTTTCAGAACAAAGGTTGGGTAGCCTTGCTTTCGTATCTATCAGACATATTTTCACTGGTAAATGAACTAAATTTAAGTCTTCAAGGTAAAACTAATACCGTTTTCAACTTCTACAATAAGATTGATGCTTTCAAAAAGAAATTGAAACTCTGGTATAAACGTGCGGAAGAAAACACTTTTGATATGTTTGCTTCTTTCTTTGATTACATTAATACTACATGGAACAGAAGAGCGTTATCAGCGTTATTTTGGAGCATTTAAAAGAACTATCAATAGCTTTTGATCAGTATTATCCCCCAGAAGAAGATGTACATTCAGGTAATCTGTGGATAATCAATCCATTTATTGATAATTATGATAACAATCTCACTACAATCCAGGAAACAGAACTTATTGAACTGTCTTCAGATCTAGGACTTAAAGCACAGTTCAATTCAATAAATATATATCAATTCTGGATAAAGACTGCAACAGAATACCCCAATATTCATGCAAAGGCATTGAAGATTTTATTGCCTTTTTCCTCAACTTATTTGTGTGAAACTACATTTTCGGCTATGACTGTTATTAAGACGAAACATAGAAATCAACTTACTCTTGCGTCTGCTTTACGTAGTGTTATAACTGGTTTAAAGCCTAGGATTGACAGTTTAGTCAGCAACAAAGACCAGCAGCAATCTCATTAATTTTAGTTTTTATATATCCTTTATTTTGGTAAATTTTTTTTTTTTTTTTTTGCTTATTTGGTATCTACTTACGTTGTTCACATTTCGACTCATTGTTGTTTTGGCTAATATATTAATTAAAAGAAATAAATATATCATTCACGTTGTAATTTTCTTGGAGTTTTAATTAAGTTTTGGTGCTCTTATTCTCGATGCAATATTATAAGTAAGTTGAATATACAAATGTAAATTATAACAAACAAAATGCTTTAAAAATTATGTATGTCTTCATGATTTATCTTTGTGAAAAATTGTGCATTGGGTCGAATTATTAATATTACCGGTCCGCGCAAACGTGCCGAAATATTTTACCGGTCCTTGGAGTAAATTCAGTTGAGAAACACTGATCCAAAGGACATTTCTCTTTGAGTAAAAGCAAATGACATGCAATAAGGCACATAAAAATATAATTAACATTTTTGGGGATAAATTTTAAGCACTTTCTTTATTTTTAAATACATTTTTCAGATATAAGTTTAATTTTTAAATATAATTATTATTACAAAATGTAATATGATACAATCAAAATGCACTTTATTCTGCATTAAGAGACTTTTACACTTGCAAAACTAAGGAAATTATTTCAGATTATCAATTTAAAATTAAATGAAAAGAAAAGTTAGATATAAAGCAAGAGAAAATTTAAAGTGCTATTCAGCTAAATTAGAAGTTAGATTGAAATTGGAATTTTTTTGAAAAGACTTAGCAAAGAGAATTTTTAGTTTATAGCCCTGTTGTTTTTTTGGCCCATGAGATTAATTTAAATATGACTTGAGGATTAAATTGTATTCCAAACCCTAATAAATATTCATGAAAGAATTGAAAATTGAATACACAAGGTATTAAAATAAAGCCAGCTCAGTGGGGAAAAAAAAAAAAAAACAATATTAAAAGAGTGTTACATGTTGCAATTTATAATAAAATATGGAATGAATTTAATAATTCACAATCCATATTTTCTCTCATCATTATAAAGTCTTACCTATCTTTTACTTGTACAAGGTATGATACAAGGCAATATGCAGCGCAGCTCTGCACAAAATTGCGCTGAGCTGTCAGGAATGCTTCACTAGTTGCACAACCAAACTCTTGGAGGAAATATTCTAATAAGGACATCTTGCTGTGTTTCTTAACTTGGTGCAAGGAAACAGTGTTCAAAATAGGCTCAATCATTCCACTGTCATCAGAAGTGACCAAAATCCGATAAGGTCGAATCCAAAGAGGCACTCTTTCAATTTCCCAGATTTTCTGTAAAAAAAACATCAATTATTTTCCCAAACTTGGCCTTCAGAAATGTACTAATCTTAAACCACATATATCAAAAATAATAAACATATATAATTGATTGTTATCCTAGTTATATAACCAAACACTTAAATATTAAATATATTATATATAATATATTCTATAATATATTTAATATATTAATAAGAATATATTATATACTTAAATATATAATATATTCTTATCCTAGTTATATAACCAAACACTTAAATATTAAATATGAATGCAAAATATAAATTAAACGTAAGTTTTGAAAAATCAAAAAATTTTGGAACAATAAATTTATACTAATCTTTTAATATATTGAATGTTTTGTATTTTAATATATTTACAAACACACACACATTGGAAAATTTTTATCTCATAATCTAATAAAAATATATCTAACTTGTAAATGAAAAAAAAAAAATAAATAAAATGATTTTTGTTCATAGTTTGAATTTTTTTTATATTTTTCAGAATATTGCATAATAATAAAGAAAACAAAAAATAATATAATTATTTGAAAATTTAATTTTAATAAAAATCATCATTTACATATCAGAGCAATAATATTAATTATTAATGCCATTCAATATTTTTTAACTAATTTCTGAATTTTTCATATGTGAACAAGTTGTACGCATTAAAATGTTTTGAACAGATGAAAGTTTTTACTAACAAATAACAATACAAAATCAAATTTTTTCAATACAAAATTTGGAAAATTCAGCCAATATTTTACTGTTTCCCTTCTAAGTTCTAAAAATGCAATTAGTTCACCAAGCAAACCAGCATTATGCTACAACAACAGTAGGCTAATTCTGAACATGAGCAGTAAATAAACAGAGACATCCGGAGTTTAACATGTTTTCTGAAACACTACAAATAACTATGCAATACTACAAATAACTGGTGGCAATACTGTTGGAACTGAATGTTAGCGAACTAATGATTCAGATGCCAGTTTTGTAGAAAACTCTTGCAAATTATTTTTTATATAATTTTAATAGATAAAAAGCCGAGAGTGAGCTATTTGCCTTTAAACCTATTTTCAATTTACTTATGATTTACAATTTTGTAAAGTAAGTTATGATTTCATAAATCATCAACATTGTTTCGAAAGCAGCCTGAATAATAGCATAAATCTTACAAGGAAAAAAATATATGAAGGGGGGAAAAAACTGGGTAATTTTCTAGAAATTTTAAGGAAAAAATTATTTTTAATTCATTACCACTTTGGTTACAAATATATTTTTTGGTTTGCTTATGAAATTCAGAAGTATTTTTTTTTATATAATCTCTGTAGTTAAGCACTATTTTTAAAATTTTTTGATTCTGCAAATAAAAGGAATTATCAGTCCCCAATAATTACTAGATGGCCTCCATTTCACCATACATTTCTTGAGAGACCTCTCTTTTTCCTCGATTTTTTTGAGGAGTCATGGATCTGGTATAGCTCAACTATACCAGATAGGATTGGAAACAACAACACACAAAAGGAATTATCTTGCATTCTTCTGGTCAAAAAATTCCTACACATGATTGCCATTTCTTCTTGGGATTTTTTGTTTTATCATAATGTGAAATAAAATTTGATCCAATAATATTTCAACATAAATAAGAGTTCGAAAATATGAGCAAGGGCTGACAAATTTCTTATCACATATCATGCTTTGGTTCCATTAAGTTTCATTAGTTTAATGATTTTGGAATCTTAAAATACAACTGAAAAATTATTTCCATGTTCATTCAATGAAAAAAGAGTTACGTTTTTTTTTTTTTTTTTTTTTTTTTTTTTTTTTTTTTTTAATGTGTAACAAACTTATTGAATGGGTTTTAAAGACTAATATATTTTCTAGAATCCAATGTTTGCAAAAAGAAAAAAACAAAAATAGTGATTTTCCTTTTATAATCATGTTATGCAAAAATCAGCCTTTATCTTTATTTTTTTCAGTGAATTAGTATGGATTAAAATTTATAAAAACCCCATGTTTATATTTCACACAAAAGATTTAGAACATAGGAGATGTGGGAAATTTATCATCTGAAGATAATTAACATATCTTTTAAATTGCCATCTTTGTCTTCATTATCAGTAAAGTCAAACTTTTTTCTCCGATTATTATCATATTTTTAGACATTTGTAAAATTTTGTACAATTAGACATTTTAATCATAATTAATTTTTAATCCTTAAAAATTTGCACACAAAATAATAATAATAATAAAAGAAAATTAGCAATGAATAATGAGTTAAAATTTTTTGATTCTTGAAAATTTAACTATTTTTGGATTCTCAACAAAGACAAAATGGTGTTTTGTCAAGTTAGTTGAGCACTGTTTATTGGGTTTATTTATCATATGTCATTCAAAATAGTCATTTTCACTCATGATTGAAATCATTCTCTCATGACATTACAAAACCACTTCTTTATTCCACTAAGAAGTGAGTGTTTTCCATCCATGCAAATTTAAAATCCAAAATAATTTTAAATTTTAACCCTGGAATTGATAAATTAAGAACTTTTAGGGAGAAAAAGAAATTTTTTTTAACAAAAAATCCAAGAGATAATTCTAAAGAAAAGTGGAAGATGAAATCATAGCTAAAGGATTACAAATCAAATGAAAAGGTTTGGATAAATATTTTGTGGTTTATATATCAATCTGAGTGACAGCTTAACAATGCTCTGCAGTTATTTTTGCACATGAATGTTATTTAAGTGAGACATATTTTAAAGTGAACTTCAAATCATATCAAACAATCATTTTTAAAGTTGTTTTATCACTTCAAAGTTACTTCCTGTAAATAAAGGCTAATTTAACTGTGTGCTACAATTCTAAGTGGATCACAAACTACTATAAACATCCAGGCCAAGGTGACAATTCAGTACACAAACTATTAAACTGAAACATTAATTATCATTACCAACCCAGTTAAAATTTTCAAAAAAAATCACATAAAATAAGGCAGAAACCTGGAAAAGTAAAACTTTTTTCATAAATAAATACATTTCATTTCCAAACCAGAACAATGAAAATATTTGCACTGTGATATACATATACATATATACATACATATACATACATACATACATATACATACATATACATACATACATACATATACATACATACATACATACATACATACATACATACATACATACATACATACATACA